>OY735211.1:34756730-34974230 GCA_963457665.1 Thysanoteuthis rhombus | reverse complement strand
CAACATAGCTTGGTTCACAATACTGTACAAAACAAGGACACAGTTTTTATATTAATGTCTTCTTGATATGTGGCATATATATATATATATATACTCCGATGTAGTGATGTAATGAAAATTCTCATGTAATTAATCTGATTCAAAAGAAATGACATTGAGCTTAATGGCCAGTATAGATGGCCTTTGAAGAAGAATATTCCAAAAGCAAATCTAGCAGAGTAATTGATTGAATTCCAGTCTCAACTTTGGAAGTGAAATAACAAAGATTCCACCCGATTTACCTCATTTTTATCTTGTTTACTTGCCAACTAAGTCTGAATTATTTTCTCATTTATAATGACTTGCTTAAAAGCTGCATTTGGTGGCCTATAAGCTTGAGGTTTAATAATTTATGAATTGTATAAATAGAAAGTTATTTACTTAACCCATTTATGCCCAAAGTCATGGTATCATTAGAAATATGGGATAAATGAAAGTATATTAGCATGGTAATGCTAAGTCATTTGTTTTTTAGTTTGTTTTTTTTATTAAAAAAAAAAGCGGGGGTGAACAAACTGTAAGCATCTTTCTTATGATAAGTGTTGATTTGTGATTTGATCTACTTTCTTTCATAAAAATATTTCCTGGGGCTTTAAAAAAAAATAATTAGGAGGTAGACTAAATATAGGCCTGTGCAGGTTAACTTTCTCATTTTTTTCTGTAAAGAACTGTAATTAGAAATGAATAAACGTAGAGTTATATCCCCCTATTTTCCAGGATTGGTGGTCAATTTATACTCATACCAAAAGATATGGAAAAATATCTATTTTCTAAGATTATTTCAAGGGTATCTCGCTACAATATGCCATTTTTGTTGTGCTATGGTAATACATAAAATACCCGTGAACAGAAGCTGGATTATTATGATATAAACTAGCATACATGCATGAAAAATGACTTTCTTTTATTACTGCTGTCCAAAACCACTCATCTTCTCACTGCATGCATTGAAAGTGCATTTTGAAAAAAAAAAAAAAAAAAGAACGCTATCTGAAAGTTCTGTTCCAACCTGTGAAAGTAGTTTTGGTCCGTCATAGTCTCATCCCATGTAACCTGCACATGTCCCACCGAGTTGAAAGGCTGACACTTGAACATTATGTTTTACACCAGTTTCCTTCAATTGCAACTCTTGATTACAAAAATGAGAGCTGGCTATATTTCAATCAATTTATTGTAACTAGGATGATTTTTGCCAAACACTGTAGGAATCCAGTGGTGTACTTGAGGCTTTCTAAATGAATAACAGTCAGCATCAAGTGTTCAGTAAATCAGACTAATTCACGATCATTCAACATAAAAGTTGGTTAAATGAGCAAATATATAACCAACTTCACATACCCGACTTCCATCCAACCCAATCATCTATGCTCCCCCATCTAATACAATCCTTTCTCTAAACAAAAAGTGATGTCCTTTTCTTAACTGAAGCCATACACAAGACTCAGTTATTTAATCCAGTCATGTGAAAAGATATAAGGCCCCAACATTTCGAAACATGACATGTCCAACTAAGATTCTCTCTCCTGAAAAGGTAGGTGAACACAAAGGATGGGGCACCTTAGCATGGGATAATAGCGAGTAAGTTGGTCTAGCTGACCTTTACTACTGTGGACTAAGTTTGATCCATACCGGCTGTTTCACACTTATGGCCTTCTGCCATACTTGGCTAAGTTTAGTAGAGAAGGGACTCCTTACCATGGGATAACCTTAACGACTTTGGATTAAGATTGATCTACTCTTGGATGCGAAGACAGTGTAGCACCAATAGTTCTAAAATCATCAGAGCTGTGTCAGCAATATAGTTAGATATGGACAGATTGCTGTAATAAGAGATAATAATTGGGTTTTGTTTATCTTTTTAATAAAAGGTTATCTCTATAGTTATTTTTAAATTCTATCCATTTCTCAAGTAATGTATATCCTAAATTGATAAGATATGAAATGTTACTATTGGAAGAGAAGAAATTGCTGGTTTTAACATATATATTACTGTATTTTGTGGTATGTTGGATGCATTGTATGTTTAGCAAAAAATACATTGGGAATATGTACTGCAGACAAGGTATGTCCATAGATAAACCAATTTTTCAAGACAGCACACCAATGAGAGGTTTTACCATGCAAGTGACTTGATTGTTATGTAGCAATGATCTTGGCAGTTTTTTGTTTTCCATGCCCTAGATGAATAGTGAAAAGTTATGCGTTTGCCGTGTGTCGGGGGGAGGGATGAAATGGCTGATGGGCCAAATCTTGAGTGTAAGGCTGCTGGAAGACAAGAGTTATATCTTGTGCTTTGGCAAAAATTTTGTCTCCGAGTTCTGTCGTATGATTCTCATAATGGTTCATCCTGAGGGGAGTAAAAGAGCAAAGTGCTCAGTACACACACACACACACACATTCACTCTAGGATGTGTAGCTCAAAAACTATCCAACATAGCTTGATTCAGTTTTTTTTTTCTATACTGAAGAAGGTCAAGGTCATTGCTACACAACATTCCACACCTTGTACATTCATTCTGAAGTTATCTGAATTGTTAAACCAGGACTGAGGTTAGGGTGAATAACCTCGAATCGAGTATGAACAATTCTTTTTATTTATTAATGAGGTTAAAAGAAAATAATTCCTGATAAAGCTTACTCTAGGATACATGATATTTCAAATGTAACTTTTTTTATGTATCTGTTCTCATGTGTGTATCGAATATTGCTGTCGCCATGTGGTTAAATTATTTATTACTTCGGTGACATGATTCTTTGCAGTGTCCTCATTATTTCAGAACATGATATTAATTCTAATTTAAGTGCAAATATTTCAATTTGCGATTTTTTTTCTTTTTTCTTTTTCTTTATAGCAAAGTTGTAAAACCGCTTACTTTCAGATATTAACTGCTGGGCCCATGTAAATGTAGAGAAAATATTAGAAATCATCTTGTGTGTTTAAAATGAAATGTTCAAGTGCACTTTATATTGCACTGTTTTTGTACTGGAATTCAATTACTAGAGGTAACTTACAACTGCTAATGCCTGACTATTACAACTAAATATGAATGAAACTCATCATTTTGCTGATGAACTGTGGCAGAACCAGATGAAGATGTGGTTTAATGGTATATCTCTGAATTTTTGAGATGAGGTATTATTATTTCTATTATTATTCGGACTAGCCTCATCTTGGTTGTTTTTCATACATTCAGCCGTTGTACTCTACGGCCTTCATCAGGTATCATCTGGTAGGTGTGGGGAAGTAACGAACTGAACCCTTTATTTAACTGACGGGAGTATATTGACCGCACTCCCCTCTTAGCATAAGTAGTATTATTATTGTCTCACACTGGGAATGAACCTAGACCCATCAGATTACTTACAGTAATTTTGTCCGATTCTGTAACCACTACACTATTTGTCCACATGGAACGTTGTATTAAAAACAACCAAGATGAGGATGGTCCGAATGATAATGAAATGGTTTAATGGCGTTTTATATTTCCTTATATTTTTCTTCTTGAGAGAAGTTTATTCTTATTTACATCTGTCAACAAAGTTGGAGAAGTATGTGTATATGGTCATGTCTTTCTGTCAACAGAATATCTACGAAAGTACTCAATGAATTCCAGTAGAATTATGTTGAAGGGTGGAGAAAGGGATAAGGAAGAGTTGGTCATATTTGTCGGTGGATCCAGGAATTTCTGATCGAGAGATATTTTTCCGTGTTGGTTTATGCTTTTTTCGTACATTTATGATATCAATACAGTATCTCCAAAAGTTCTCAATGAATTGGTTAATAAGCTATTGGAGAAGTGACTAAATTTGAGGGCAGATCCATGCACAGTTATCCTGACAACGGCACTTGAAGAGGTATGCACTCTCTGAGTGCTTCTTAGCTCCAAAAGCAGTTGGCTTGTTTTTTTGTTTATTTTGAAGTGTGGGGTTGGTAATATCATTTAACACAAATACATTTTGAGTAATACCCCCCAAAAAATCTCCTGACCCCTCAACTAGGGTAATTTGTTGATCCTAAGCCTGACCTTCACCATATAGGATGCAGGGTTATTGGGGGAGGGGAAGGAGTGTTTTATTTGCTGCAAAATAGTGAATGGTCCTATTGAGAGATACTGTTTCAAGATTCAATTATTCTGTCTACTCACAAAGTCTACTTCCGTTTACTTACATGAAATATTTTTCTTTGGTCAAAATTCAGGAGAAAGCCATGGCAAAGTTCAATTATTGCAAGATTTTTCACGAAAACAGAGAATCCATGGTTGTCTGGGGAGTAGCCGATTGAATTTTCAAGTCTTTCTTGTTAGTTACCCACCAAAAGCTAACATCCATACACTTAAAGTATGGAAGGCTCGCAAGAAAAAAAAGAAAAAAAAAAAAAAGATAAAGATGCATTTTTCAGTTCCTACCATGAAAACAAAAACCCGAACACTGAGGAAGGGGACTAATGAATTAAACTTAATATATCAATTCCCACTGAAAATAAAAGCTCCAAAATGCTATGCCATATATTGTTAATTTTTTTCTTATTTCAAACTTCTGACTACGTCAGCCTGTTTGGACATGTTCCCACATGCAACCAAATTTATATGTCCATTAATAAATGTTCTGCGATATTTTACCTTTCATATTTTGATTCTAATTGGCTGGAATTAGAGAAGTTTTTAATAAAAATCATAATAAGTGCACTGTTGTAAGAGTCAGAAGTGGTTGGAAATAAACATAACTAAACCATATTTTGGTCATTGAATGATGTTTAAAACAGCACCGTATTCAAAATCTAGTAGATACCAATTAATTGGTTTGTACATCTGTTAAAAAAAACTCACAAGCCTGGATGCTGCTGGGTGTCCACTCACTCTTCTATTCCTACTAAAGATGATTACTGCAGCTTTTGTATTGTATATATAAATGAAAAATTATGAAATATATATTTCGTAGTATAAACATATTAGAATCAAACAAGCCCTTTAAAGTAAATTTTTGTAGTTCTGTAAGAGTTGTAAGTTCAACTCTGTCAGTATGGTTGTGATTTCAAATCACAGTATGGAAATGTTTATCTTATATGTATATTGATGTGGTTAAATTTGACAGGACAGACAGTGATTAGTTTACTCCCTGAATTAGGTGAGGATTGTTCTCGTGGTTATTATTATGGATGGTGGAAAGACAAAGTCAATTCTGGCGTCCGACTTGGATGAAAAAAAAAAAATGATTAAAAAGTGGGAGTGATAGGAAGCTAAGGACTTTTGTAGCCGAGAAGAAAATAGATTTTGAATTATCTTATTTCTTCAGAACAAATGTCATTTGGTTGACAAGCCATGACCAAAAATCTCTACGAGAGTGCATACATTTGCTAACATCATTGATACTAAAGACTGGAAGAAAATCAGTTCACAAATATTTAAGAGGCACTTGTACAAAGAGTTCCTGGATCCACCCCAAAATTTAATCAATCGTAACTTAGCCCATGGCCTATCCTTCCACAAAATGTTATTTGAATTCATTGAGAACTTTTGGAGATTCTGTGTGGATAAACGTAAACAAATACATAAACGTATATAAAAAAAAAAAAAAAAAAAAGAAAAGATATCTCTATCAAAAAAGAATTCTTGGATCGAGCCCCCAATTTCAACCGATGCTTCCTTACCACGTGGCCACGTCTTCTGGAAGATTTCATCGGAATTCATTGAGAACTGTAGGAGATATTATGTGGACATGTAGCTACAATACAGGGGAGGTAACCGTAAAAAAGTTTCTGGGATCCACCTCTAAATTTGATCACTTCTTCAGTAGCCCATTGCCCACCCTTCAATAAAATGCTTCATAATGAGCGCTTTTCTCCAGATTTCCAAAACTAAAAATTGGGGGTGAATATGATACACAAGAACTAAATTTTGCCTTTTTTCTCCTGGCCATATATGTAGCCATATTTGGGATGGCATGACCGAAAGTAAGTTATATCAATTGTCCAAGCTAACTAATGTGTGATGGAGTTTAAATCACTGACCAAACACTGTTATTTAAAGTGTTATTCACATTGATATCAAGTACATTTCAGTTTGATTCACTGCTGTCCATGTTAGAGATAGACACCATGATATCATTATCTACATTGACAGTGCAAGTACAGTGGAGCATCTGGAACCTAGCAATTTTTAAGAATTAAATGATTTTTTAAAATTATTATTCATAAATATTCATCGTTAATCTTTTATATTGAATTATTTATAAAAATTGTCAAATACCATTCAAAATTCTGTTTCAAATGTAGATGTATACAAATGCATTTTTTTTTTATAACATCTAAAGACAAAATCTAGACAATCAAAATAATCTACTTTTAGGTGTAAAAGGTAGAGATTTTACATCTAACTGTCTCAAGGGTAATTCTCAACATATTTTGAAAGTTTTGTCTAAATCCAGTTGCTTTGAATCATTTTTGAGAGAGAGCTACTTTTTTTTTTTTATACATTTCAAAATAAACATTCGAACAGTTTGATTATTTTTCTTTTCAAAGAAATTATCTGATGACAAGAATGTAAGATGTGAAAAAAAAAAAAAAAAAAAGAAAAAAATGGATTGAAAAACTAGCTTTACAAATAAGTTTGATTAAATTATGCTTATGTAACTCAGAGGAATCATAAAGAAAATTTTGCTGGAAATCAACACCAGATGAAAAAAACAACATTTATGTAAAAGTTTCATTAGCTAACTTATCAAATAACTCTTAATCGTCGACTATGACGTATTGATGTCTTAATAAAATAATGCTGATATTAAAGTAAGAAAAAACAAACAAAAAAACTTTGGCTTTGAAACGGTCCCATCCAACTATTCAATTTATCGAAATTTGTTATTTGGACTTTTTTTATTTCTACCAAAGCCAAGAAAAAAAAAAAAAAAACTTTAGGAGATAATTACATTTTCAAAATGAAATACAAAAATGTTCATGTTTCAAAATATAAAATAAGATTTTATATGATTTATATTTAGTCCATAAAAATCAGATAAAAAGTAGAACAAGGGTTAAATTTAAGTGCTACAAATTTTGAAAAAAAATTTTGAAAAGTCAATGCATAAAATACATGATATATCTTTTTTCCAGGATTTCTAAGCCCGAATTTTGGGATGCATATCATAGATGAGTGTGTGTTATACACAAATAATTATGGTACCTCCCCCAACTTTATTGGCAGAGGTAAACAGAGCTTCGACTTGAGACACCACAAACCATATGACCTGATCACATTCAATGGAAGATGCAAAATTGGAAGTAGTGTAGTTAGTGACTTGAAAAAAATTAATCAAAGTAAAAAAAGTTAATGATGAATAAGTAAAGTGGATTTGTGGAAGTCACAATATATTTATTTGAGTCAAAAATTCCTGAGAAGTTGTTTTTAAACTTTATATCTTAACTAGTTTACCCATGTGTCAAAAGATGAAAGATATTTTGAATAATTTTGCAATTTCATTCTACTTGAAAAATATCAAAAACATCAAGTTGCTCTGTGTTTTCTTGTTTTTGTTCAACCAGAATGAACCTAGATTTTTTATGCTCATTAAACAAAAAAAAGTAAGGGAGATAACTATTAAATGCTTATCTAAGAGCAGTCTCCCTTGACAAATGCTAAATGTCACTGACAGACAGGATGAATTTTAGGTTCTCACTCAGTAAATGGAAAGAAAGAGAATCTAATAGAGGAAAATAGAAATGATCTTCGAAATTGAGAAAGAATGACAGTGGATTAGATGGCTTTGGGAGGGAGGGGGCTGTCAGAGTACTGGGGGTTCAATATACCTGAGGAACTCCAGAAATAATCTAAAGAAGATGTGGGAGGGGATGCAGTTAGACCAAACACTGCAACTGCAGTGCATGAAGTACATTTGAAAATGTACATAATTGAGTCTTTATTTTGTGGGTGACATGAATAGCACTTGAATACATGTGCCACTGATGAGAGGGATTTTTTTAGCACTATTAAACCTTCATCTGTAGAAGTTGCTGGAGAGGAATAGTTATCCATTGCAAGACAATCCATTGAAAGTTATGTTGCAAGATAAAAGCCCCGACTCAGAAAGAACGAAGTTGCCATCAATCACAATAAGACAGAAATTTTATTAAATTAGTCATAGAACTATAATGACTGAAATTTCTGTCATTCACATTTAACAGTTTATTAATTCTGACTGCAACGGGTGTGTCTTTGAGTAATGGTGTATCCATTTCTGCTTAGAATTGCAACATTATGGCAGACAGATTTGAACGAAGAGAAGAGTTGAAAGGCCAGATGCAAGATTTGTTGAGTTTACAAATAGCAAATTCCTAAGATTCTTGGAGTTCTTTTTTACTATGTTGGTATTTATTACAGAAATACATTGAATAGTGTGGTTTTGATGTCATACACTTAAGATATTGTTGTACAAATTAATGTAACTAAGTATAAGCTGAAAAGAACTAATTAAAATGAGATTTAAACTGCGCAGTTTTAAAGAGTACTGAAAATTAATGGCACTTATCAAGATATATCAGTACTTCAGTGTCATTATCTAGAGCTGAATAAATGATACAAGACAAAAAGTTTTGAAGAGAAAAATTTACTGAATTACTTCTACTCATGATGCAGATGAGAAATCGTTTCTCTTTGTGTGATAAAAAATGTCCAGGAACAGAAAAAAGAAAAGAAAGGATGCCCAGTTTTATCAGTCATATTTGAGCTATAAAAGATGGCACAAAGAGGATCATGAGAAAATTTTGAGCAGTCATGTGAATGAAAAGAGTGGGATGCGGTGAAATGCCTGGGACTCGGTTTGAGTTTCCGGCAATGCTGTCTATGCACTGGGAAAGGTGTGAATCCACTTCTTCCCAGATATGGCTAAGTATCTTGGCAATTGTAGCCCTATAGCCCTGTAAGGCAGTCCATCTAAGAGAAGGTTACTTTGATAGAAAGGTCTACAGTTTAACACTCACCATAACCAATCCCAAGCCTAGATAAGGAGAAGGGTTGCTCCTGAAACCACAGTAGGGTAGTTGTGGCCCTATACTCCAAAAGAAGTCGACAGGAATAAACAAAATATAAGAGAGAATTAAACATACTGTTTATTTTGATTTTATTCTGGCTTATTAGATGTGTCTATGCATCTCTATGAGACACTGTCAGTCAGTTTCGTGGTCCTTAATATCTTTAAATATCAATTTTCTCTGCTGTATCATGTTGGATTGATATGAAACTTGATCCAAACTTTCAAATAAAGCATCCTCATCTTCCTCCTCCAGGTACTACTTTGTTTAGAATCTCTTTGAAATTTAAGATAATTTTTCATTGGAAAACTCAATCATGCACGACTGCTTCTTCCTTTTCTCACTGAGTGAGGAAAAATTCACGATTTTTTAATACCAATATGCAGTTTATGATTTTATTATACAAATAAAAATCTTCCCAAGAAATGAATGAAAAAACTCTCCGCATTTATGTGAGATATATACGAAAATGTTTACATTTGGATTACTTTGTTATTGATTACTTTCATTTTTGTTTGTTTATATTTTCATGTATAGAAACAAAAGTCACTCATTGTTATAGTTGTTAATTAGTGGATATCGCTAAGAGGTTCTTTACTAAAATGTTTGTCACTAATTGTAGGTTGCTAGTAATCAAGTATTACATATCCATTTTGGCTATAAAAAAAACAACACAGAGAATCATGGGAAAATTCAGAGCAGTCATTTAAGTCTTGAACTAATGGTTCTTGTTATATTTTTAAAATTAATGATGGAATAAAACTGGTAATAAAATAATAGTAAAAATGTGACTAATAAAACTTTTCCCTTTCATTCTACCAGAATAGTCTTGGAAATTTCATGATGACCTTAGGCGGATTCCTCAATCTTTTGTCTACATAAGACCTGCTGATTTGTTAAGTACTTGTTTACCCCTGCTGTCAAAAAAAGTCTGAATTTTCAAAATCAAGCGTGAATACATCCAAACACAAACTAAGTGATCAATCTAGCATAAACTTACGTTGCAAATTGAACCCTGCTCTAAAAACATATTTCAGGGGAAATTTTCAAAAAACAAAAACATGTTCTTTGTAGACATAGTAATATGCATACATAGCCAGCTAGCTGGACCAACTTGAAAACTGGTGAAACCAACATGGAGCTTTCGTGACAGTTTTCATTGAGTTTCTGAGTAAGTAACATACAATTTATCAAATTTAATGTAACATAAGTTTATTTCTTCTAAATTACTTCACAAGGCGTTACAGATGACGTCAGCGTGACAAAAAACAAAAATAGCTAATTATTATTATTAGCAATCATGGATACTCAGTACATTCACCACATACAAAACAGAGTTACTCCCCTTGCATGTATAGAAAACCATACAAGATATTAATGCTGCACTTGCAAGAGCATGCAATTAACGGCTTTCGGACCTGAGGTGTGGTTTTAAGTTCCCAGTTTGGTAGGACTGCTTAGTAGTTCATTAAAATTTCAATAAAAAAATTATAAATAAAGATAATCATCACGAAATCGGATTTTGGGCATTCATAATCAGTTGTGTTATTCAATTTGCAAAAGCCAACCATTGACAAGACCTACAAATAACATACACGGGCATTTGCTATTATAACTCAATTTATATTGAGATATATATATATATATATATATATATATATATAGTAGAGCTTAGAGCAGATGTTAATGAATCTGAGGTTTTTCTCTTGGGAGCTGTGATGGATTATCTATGATCCAGGCCCCTAGGCAGAGCTTTAGTCAGGCTTCCCTTTGACTTTACCCACTGCCCCACCCCTCATTGCATAGAATAAACTGATGTTAAGTAACTTATATCATTGTACTATGCACAATGTAATACATGTGTGATATCATCATAAAGTTATATGAATCAATTACAGCCCCTTTATTCATTTATTTTCTATCTTTAGAGAACAGGATAGTATTTGTAATGTTCCAGATATGGAAAAAATATATGCAGAAGTACTGAAATATCATTCAAAATGTTTGTGCGCTTAAGCTTACTGAGCCTAATGGTTATTCTGTCATTGCCTAGGTGCTGAATTAATCTTTTTTTACTTTCTTCAATGAAAATGAGAAGAGACTTCAAACCAGTTCCTTGAAATAATCAGTAAAAAAAAAAAAATGATTGAAGGTTGCACAATCCACATGGTATAACCTATCTTTGTTTTTATTTTCAGGATTTTAGCATATTCTTATTAAAACATGTAAGAGACAAAAATAGTGTTGGTACTTTTGAAACTCCAATCTAATAGGATGATAAATGAACTAAAGGCTCAGTTTTAAGAACTTGCCAATGAAATTTTCAATAAATTATAATTTTGTAAAAACAAATTGTAATTTCCATGAAGTGTCAAATTGTTCAGGTGGACAGGGGTCTCTTGTGGGATTTAAATCTGACCAAAACTTTCAGTCAGATAGTGGGGCTAAAATTAATTAGAATAAAATGTTAATTTGTTCGGGGGGGGGGGGTATCTGCTTGGGGATTTAAAGTCAATTGAAGTCATGTGCCAAATATACTCAAGTATTAACTGTGTGATATTGAACCTTTTTTTACCACTAATATTTTTTTTACTGATTTTGCTAATTGATCAAAAGTAATTCTTGTACTTTTAAATGTTGAGTTTTATAATATCATGCACTGAGATGCCCAGGGAGGAATTATGTATATATAAATAATAATGATAATTTTAGTTAACTCTGATTAATGAAATAATTTTCCAAGCTTTTTAGATAAAATGGTTCTATTTTTGCTTTAAATAAAGCATGGAGGATAGGTTTGATCTCTTGATAAAATTAATCTGTTCGGTATCATGGATGAAATAATTCATCTTGGCAAATTATCCGTCCAGTGCCATAGATGAGATAATTCATCTTCTCATAGTGCGTAATTCTTTTGTAAGATGGTAAGACCATTCTAGAAAGTGTAATGTTTGCAAAATGAGAAAACGGCTAGAGAGTAAATACAAATGTACTGATCCTATGTTGGCCTTATGAGTAGATCCATGTTTCAAAATATTTCATACTTGCTTAAACTATCAAAATATTTTATTGTAACACATTTATTAGATATTCTGTTGTACATATTAGTTGATTTGTAAGAAAATAAAACCCTTTTAAGCATGAAATGTGAACTTTCTATTTTCATCAATTTTTTCATGAGAAAAGAGCAACACGGGGGGGGTTACAAAGTTAAGAAATATACTAGGCAGTGAAACAGATTAATCATAGAGACAGGCTGGCTGTTTGAATAGGACTTAATGGATGAACACAAGTCAAGTAAGCTATAATAATTCATTTATTCTTAGAGCGAAGACTAGAACAATGAATTAATCTTTTTTCTGATTTAGCTCCCTTACACCCTTATGTAAACCTATAGTGGCACTCTTTCGTTTGATGTCGGTAAGAGAGAACGGCCATTTTAAATGACTGGCTCTTAAAATGGCTTAAATTGATTAAATTCAATTTCCAGGTAACTGTACACACTCTAAAAATTATGAGCACAAAATATGAATGTATAATTATTGGTCAGATATTAACAAATTAGTGAATGTTTTCGGTCTCAATCTAAAGACTGCGCTTATATTTAGACAACTTTTACAACTTATATATATATATATATATATATATATATTATTTCAGCTATAAAATACCTGGAAATTAAATCTAGCTAATTTTAGCCATTTTTGGTAATCGAAAAATCTAGCTACTCTTAGTCATTCAAAATAGCCAATCTATTACTGACATCAAACCAAAGTTTGCCCACTTTGTTAACCTTTGTGGAAAAAAATCATTGATTTATTTGAATTTTCTATGAAATTATTTTTTCTTTTACAAAAGAAACAACTGAACTCAAGTATAAGAGTCCATTACTCCAAATGTTAAGGACAGAGAAACAAACAGAAAATTTTCGAAATACTAAAATATGTTTATTAAAACTTCAATCATAAACTTTCATCCTCCAATCATATTCCATTCAGATATTCTACAAAGGACACCTACTTACATGATTTACTTACTTCAATTCCTTAAATAAAAAGTCATTACTCTCTTTTTCAAAACTATGCTTATGACCAAAGTTGTGGGAAAGTTTACAACATAAGTTGTAATAAACTTATTCCTGTCTGTTTATTTCAGAATCAAAAATAAATTAAAATTCGTTTAGGGAATGTAATGTCGGTTAATCTATTAATTTCAAAATCAAAAACCTGTTTGGTGTTGAGATATATTGAAAATATTCATACCATTCAAACAGAAGTTGCTATTTTTACTCCATTTGATTACCAAAAATTTAATTCAATATAATCAAAACAAAAATGCCACAATCAAAATTTGATGTAATTTAATTGAAACAAGGATGAAATGTTGAGTTGAGACCCTTTTAACTTTATAGAAAGAACATTGTGAAGAATTAGTATCACGAAATTAAAAAAAAAACTTCAATCAAAACAAAGATTGTGTAATCAAATGAATGACATCTGGAGAAGACCGAAAATCGAATCTTCCAGGTAGATCAAAATTGGATCCCCGAAAGCGTTATTGTGCTAATTGTACATCAGATTTATTACAAGGAAATCAAGGAAAATGATTAAAGTGAGTCTTTGATTGAGTGTTCAGCAGAAAAGCAAGAATATTGATGGGGTGTGGTAGAGATGAGTAACAGAAGGTAACAGAAGTCATTTCCATTGATGTACAGTGATAAGTAAAAAAGTACCATTATTTCAACCAAGTACCTTTTATTTAGTGATGTCATCAAATCAAGAAATTTTTAATAGATTCAAATTTGATGGACCTAACATATACAGATTTTCAAGTTTTTAATCATTCAAGTTGGGCGTAGAGCTAGCAACTCTGCACTATAAAAACCTACCTGCTACTGAAGTATTACCTGAATGATTGTCAGCTGTCATTGTGTGGTTACAGCTTCATGCTCTACAGCAAGTCTAAAGGAATAAATATCAAATTTATCAGATCTGCTATCTAATCTAGTGAGATATCCACCCAAGTTGCATTGAAAACATGTAGAAAGTCTTTTGTAGATGGTTTTTTGG
Source organism: Thysanoteuthis rhombus (assembly GCA_963457665.1). NCBI lineage: Eukaryota > Metazoa > Mollusca > Cephalopoda > Oegopsida > Thysanoteuthidae > Thysanoteuthis > Thysanoteuthis major. The sequence goes on along the minus strand of OY735211.1, from coordinate 34,960,103 downwards.
CTATTTACCAACTGATTTCAAGAATGCGTCTCTGACATCGTGATAACTCTTGTTAGCCTTAAAATGAACAAACTATTACCTCCCTTTTTATTAATGGTTCACAAATAATATAAATAAAAACAACTTAATTCAAGAAACTTAATGTTTCACACATCACCCACTTTATCTTAAAAATGGCGCCAAATAAAAACAATTTAATTTATTCAAAGAAAAAAAAAAACTATCTTTTTCTTTCAAGGGAGAGATAACTCCTGCTAACCTTAAAATCAGTTATCTCCATTTTACGGCTGCATTCTAGAAATCTAAGCATTTTCCTCACTTCACAGTCTGTAATAGCCCAGACATGTTTAATAAGATTCATGAAAGGTAAACAAAGCTTATCAATATTCTTTTTATGGAAACTGACTTCTATTATATATTTGTTTTACTTTAAATGTCCTTTTGTGTGAGAGCGAATTGAAAAAAGAAGTAGAGCATCAAGAATGTTCACCAAAAGTAACAAATGTGTAGAAAACTATCTAACTGTGCTCTGAAGGATACTGATAACTACTTTTAGATTATAGTACATAACATTTTTGAACACTCATGTGTACATATATTTTATGCAAGGTCTTCAGTTATTTCAAGGGTGCCTCTAAAAAGTTTGAGAATTTTAGCTGAGTGCTGTTTTATTCCATTCTTTGCTTTAAGGTATGGACTTACATCCTCCTTGAAAAAGAGTATTGATTTTGTCCAAATAATGATCAGTGAATATTAGATGACCCTCCTGCAGGAAGTACATGTATCCACTTTTGGTCAACTTGGAATTATCATTACTACTACCATGTGTGGAATCCTCAGTTGAAGCATTGGTATTATTCATTTTTGACTAGTAAAATGAAGAAAACTAATTAAAATGCACATTGCTTACTTTTGTCAATCCTATCATTGAGATAATGAAGAAAAAAAATGTTTGAGAGGCTAATTTGATGCTGCCATCTTTACCACAATCAGCATATTTAAAATCAAAGGGGAATAACTTTTGTTTTCAACAGATTATATCTGGAACCATATATTATCATAGTACTGTCACTATTATTTTCTCTTTCAAAATCTTGAACTTCCTTTGCCCTGGGAGGCATTGCAAAGTGTCTTGTGTGGTTATTTTTTTTTAAAGATTTTTTAGTAGTCATTAAGGTATACAAAATGTGGTTCTTATCCACATATTTCTCCTGCACTGTCACTTTGTTGTAGTGAAGAGGTTTGCATGCTTCAAAGACCCTGAGAGCTATGCTGGGGGTAGTCTCTGGCTCCTGGTAGGTCTAACCATACCAGATTGATCTTAGGCAAGAAGCCAACACACTGGCCCTCCAGAACTGGGGTTGGGCATGTTGCCAACACCACCATGTAAAAAAAAAAACACAAAAAAAAAAAAAAAATACCATCACAGAGATTACAATGAACAAAACTGTTGACATCAGGCTTATAGTAGACCCCAATCACCTAAACTATTTGAGTGTCAGTATGACCGCTCATAATGCCGAAAGGAAATCAGGATTGTAAAAGAAGGTCTACTATACTACTATAATGAGGATACGGGCTGAAACATGGAATGTCTGAACTGTGTATGAAACCACCCATGCTGCAAGTCTTCCGTGAGATGAAGAGGTACCACCTGGACACCCAGGGGATAAGTGAAAGTCACTAGACTAGATCTGGATCTTAAGTACTGCATGATGGATCTTTTGGGCTATGAGAACATCCTACACATGGAGAAGCCATCATAATCTGGAATGTGAAGCTAAAACATGAACTTATGAAGGAGATACTGATTACAGTGTACCTCAGCTCAAAGTCTTGCAAACCAACCATCTTGCAGTGCTCTTCACCAACCAATGAACCTGGAGAGGAGGTTAAATAAAGTTGGTATCAACAATTGCAGATGATAATTCTTAAGATACCCCAATGTGACATGCTTCTGATAACTGGTGACATGAATTCCAAAGTGGAAACTGACGATTTCAATGACGAGAGAGCAATGGGTAGCCATGAATGTGGTGAAAGAAATAACAAAAGCGAACACCTGGTTGGTTTCTGCAGCAATAACAATTTGATCATCGGTAGAACCATCTTTTCACACAAGAATATCGACAAACTCACATGGAAGTCATCTGATGGTACAACTATCAACCAAATAGACCGTATTATTATTATTAATGATAAATGGCGCTGATCACTACAAGATGTTAGAGCATGCTGTAGTGCAGATGCCTATAGTGAGCACTAAGTATTGTCAACACTAAGCTCAAGTTCAAAAAGTTGGTCATACCAGATCAGTGACAAAAGAAACTGGACATTGCAAAACTTTGGTATCCAAAGAGAAATAAGGAGTTTCTATTGGAACTCAAGAATCCCTTCAGTACACTAGATGCTGCCTCTGAAATGGGATGCTATCCAGACTATAAGAAGAATCCTAACCTGAGAAACAAAACTAAAAAATCAAGATGAAGGTAAATAGTACAGGATTTATAGTAGTCTGTGGTTTTTCACAGCCTGCAAGATTAAAAAGAGAAATCCCCCCAAAGTCATTGATAAGTTCGAGGATAATCAAATCTGCAAAATACAATCCAATGAATTCGGGAGGACTAACTATAATTTCTTTCAATTTTATTTAAAAAGAAAAAAAAAAAAATTTTAAATTACCTGATTTATCTAACTGGTATGTTTGAAAAGGGGAAGAGAAAGAGTGATATAATCTGGCAATGGCCGAGTCTTATCATGACTTTTATACTGTTTTATTGATGATTTCCGATCAATATCTTGGAAAAACCCACCCAGGAGTTGTTGAAAATTAATTTTATTGTAGGAAATGTTTGTGCCATTTTGAAATTGATATTCTGATATAAAAACTGTTTGCTTCCTGCATTGAGAACCAGAGATTGCATAGAAAGGACCTCTGGTGACCTTGGATGACCTCTAAGTTAGTCTATGTCACAGGTTGACATTTCTGAAATCCACATGTCAAATATTTGGTCAAAAAGCCCCATAGTTTTAGTGAGATAATTTTGATTTATATGATTTATGATTATAAATTGCGAAACTCATTTGAAATGATCTCCCATCATTACGTGGTAAATGTATCACTCACCCTAGACAACATAAATAGAATAAACAATTTGGGAAAAAAAAAAAAAAAAAAAAAAATGGGGCTGCTGCGGGAATCAAACCTGCCATCGATAGGGTAGCCACTTTAACATAGCAATGCTCTTATCGTTGAGCTAAACAGTTGCAGATAATGCAAAGGCCCAAATAACTGCTTTTGACACAAATTTTCATCTTGTCTATTCTTGGTCTGTTCACTTCTTTTAATACAACATTCAAATTTATGTTATTCAAATTATGTCGAAATTATATTCTCTTTTTCACCTGGAACCTAGCCCTGATGATTCCGCAACCAGTCCTCACTATTTCTTTCTGTTTTCAATAGCTCTTTAAAAGACTACAATGTCAAGACCATTCCACTCTTTGATGTTACATTCCTTCTGTGATGATGGTCCCAAGATATTTGAATTTGCTGACTATTAAGAGTATCTGTTCACCAACATGAGTGTTACTGGTAATGCCCCAGGTGTAAGTTTGTTTTTTCTCAACACTGATCTCCATGCCTTATGCCTTTGATGTCTTATCAGGGTGTTCAACTAGGCTTATCAGCTCATTTGCTCCCTGCCAGACCTTTGATGTCATTGGCAAAACAGAGGTTGGTTATTGTTTACCCTCAAATACTGATTGGTCCTTCATGGTCTTACAGCACTTCTGTCATTATCCTCTCCGGGAAGGTGTTCAAGAGAGTGGGTGAGACCAAACAATCTTGATAGACACTTTCTGTTTGGAACCAGTTTCCAATCACTCATTGTAGTATATTGAGTAAGTTGCTTTGTCAAAGAGTTGTTCTATATTTTCAATACTTGTAGAAAAATTGTTTAAAATTGATTTACTGCTAAAATTTAGTATTTGAAAAAGAAAAAAAATTCTATTGGCCAGGAGTGGCCAGGTCTCAAAGTTGTCAGATTAAAGAAGTGCATCAGTACATAGCACTAAAGAACTACAAGGAACTTGCTATGGTATAATGGTTTGTGAGGTTGTCTTGAGGACTGGTTCTCTAGTGTTATGTGTTCAGTCCTCATGAGGGCCTCACTAATGTGACCATTATAAGTTACACAGTAAATAACCATACTATGAAGTGCAAAGACTGCTAGGTCATTTTTCATGGAATTTTATATGCAGATTTATTTCAACATTTCATTAGATGTTTCCTCTGTGAGATGTCTTAAAGATATAAAATTAGTACACAAATTTCCCTTCATAAGACTCAATTATTGGTACCTCTTTGTAGTGTAATGGTTAACAAGCTGTTCTTGTAGATCATTACTATTGAGTAGCAAGTTTGATCCTCGCTGAGTTATACTTTGTGACCTAATGCCCAAACCAAGCGACATTTATTAAATGATTATTAAATTTTATTGGCTCCTATCAAGGTTGAATATGGGGGTAACAGATTTTTGCTGTTACTGCCTTGCAGGTCAGGTTGTTCTGAGAAAATAGTTTGCCCAGGTGCTCACTCATCCACCCTCTTCTCTGTCAACTATTATTCCCTCTGAACTGCACATGTGTGCGCACCCACACAGGTTTTGCAACTGTTGCACAAAAATATTTCAAATTCTATCGATAACTTCCCGAGTTTTTATCAAAAAAAATATTGATTCACTACATTGATTTCAAAATGTTGCACGTACTTTTATCACTGGAAAAAAATTTGAACAACAGGATTTTTGCGCTCACTGATTACAAAGAATTAGAGGGGTCATTGCTGTAAACCATTATGGTATGCCAGAAACGAGATATTTGGCTATGGGACAGAGCTTGAGGAAAAATGGATTCATGCCTTTATTTGAACTCGGTTCACCAATCCTGTTTTTTTTTTTTGTGTTGGTAAATGTTGTACTAATCTACATTTTACTGAACCGAGAAGGATTTTTACTTTTAACTATTAGGGATTGGAATTTTCAATTAGAATGAAGTTGAATGTTGCTTAACTTTGGTGACCTTTTGGTATTCCATTGTTGTTGAAGTTTGGTTTTTGTACACTGCAACTTACGCCACCTGCAAGATCACCCACCCACTGAGGTTTCTACTAATTTTACATACTTATTACTGCAAAGGTATTGCCCGAACTAAAGGTGCATGTTTGGATAGGGCCAGATTTTATGGTGTGTGGAGCAACCTGTCATAATTGTTAAGTACGATAATTTTCCATTCCATTGTACGAAACTATGGCTTTGAAGTATTTTTGTTAGTTCTCTTCATTGTTGCCTACTTGGATATTTTATATCTAAATGCAGATAATTTTAAAGAGCAGAAATCAAAGGGGATAATTTATATAGTCTATAAAAGAAAGATCTATGATTTTTCAGGTTTTATTTATTTTTATTTGATTTTTTTTTGAGAACTGCTGATTCGTGTATCGGCCAATATATTTAGTGAATGTCAACTTCGTACAATTGATTGTTGTAGAGTAATCATGGTGCCTATATGTAAACAGAAATTTCTCCACCTCATGCTTATTTCACTATGAGCAGGCAAAACGTTTCATCTGTCAAGAGGTTGAGACCTTTTTGAGTGGGTGACCTTAAAATTACAAGCCTTGTGTATTGAAGCAAAAACAAAGTAGGCAAGGTATGAGAAGGGTTTGGTCTGCTAGCAGAGTTTCTGTGAGTGGAGCACCTCAGGAAATGGACAACGCCTCCATCTTTTTAGAACAAGGAACTACTTTCATAAAAAGAAAAGAGTGAAAAATAATAAATAAAAAAATTTCATTCATAACTTCTTATGAATGTAACCAAGATCTCAACCAATCAAATTAGTTCCTGTTTCTCTCTCTCTCCTTTTAATTAGGAGAGACATCTGTGACCACAAAACTCTTGGAGTGTCCTTAAAAGAGAAAGGAACCATTATCAGTACTTAAGTTAGAGGGTCCTCCCAAAAACAAGAAAAAGAACAAATAAAAAACAAAACAAGATAGTTTAATTCCCCTTGGTCATGCCCTGAACAAGTTGAAAAAAAAAAAAAAAAAAAAAGCAGCTTTTACTATATCTTATATTGCGAGTACACACATAAAAAAATGTACTATAATTAATGATATTTATAAAATGTGGGTAATGCTAAGTTTTGATTAGTATCTAGAAAAAAATGGCCCCTTCCCAATCAAGCCTTTTAATATGTGTGAAGGACTTTGTATTGAGAACAGAAATCTAGAATTCTCAGCTTCCAAGCTTATGCTTGAACTCACAAATAATTGAGGTTTTTCTATCACTTGCATTTGTTTTCTCTTCACTTATACCTCATTTCGTACTTAGATGTTCTTTTTACTGAAAATATATTGTTTATTTACCTAAATGGTTTATCAATTTGTTCAATTTTGCTCATGGGTGACGAGCATTATTTAAATTTTGGAAAATGGTAATCCTACCTAAGAGTTTGGGAACCACTGCTCCAACTACCAAAATTCAAGTGTTTTTGATAATCAATCTTTTTCTTCAGATTGATACATATATACACTCACACACACATATATATTTATATAAATAAAAAGGTCCATGTATCACTATAGAACAAATAAAAACAAACATCTTTGCAATAATGTGAACAGTTCCAATTGAAGGACAAGATCATATATATATATATATATATATATATATATATATAAATAATAGATACCTGCCATCTGGCTGGCTATCCCTAACTATATGGAACAGTGGCATAGCAAGGGTTCTCAGTATCTGAGGGCAAAGTGAGTGCCTTGGGGACAGTTCCAATATATCCTAGAGGATGGCATAAGCAACTGGCATTATAGACTAAAGATTAAAATGAAGGAAAATTGTATCAATTGAAATTAACTCGTCATCACAGTCAATTGAACAACTGTTGCATCAAAATTTGAAGTCATAAAAAAATTTCCATTTAAGACTAAATATGGTCAGACTGAATTCTATTTGTGATTTTAGTAGCGTTTTCCGGTGGAAAAAAATCTGAAATGGAGTAAACATATAGAAACATCCTGATTCTGGAGAATCTAGATATTATTAATAAACCGTCAGTATAAGACTACAAAAAGATCAAAAAAGCTCCCCCCCAAAAAACATTGAAGTACTGATGCCAATTTTCAAGGCTGTAGACAAAACGATATGGCCAGAAGCACTGGGACACTCAAACAAATAAATCTGTCAGAATGAAGCCTCCAAAAGTTAAAAGAAAATTCAACACTTTTAGAAGGGGTCAAGTGAGTGTTGATGCCAATTTTCAAGTCTATAGATAAAACGGTTCGGCCAAGAGTGCTGGAACGAGCAAACACACAAACCCCTGCACGTGTACAAAAAAGGTAGAACCCATCATTATCTTTAGTGACTACGGTTATTCAATGCTTTGTAATAGTTTATCTGATAAAACTGAAAATCAATAAAGGTCAACTTTAGTTATCTATCAATTCAATCATAGAGCAATATGGGATGGATAAAGTTTTATGTAATATTTTTAGATTATGTGAATGCTAAAAATACTCAAGAATTAACAGTTAGAATAGGTCCTCGGAAGGGAGTGGGGTAAAAGTACCTTAGCCAAAATATTTTTAAAAACAATAAAGATCAAGATACCACAGTGATTAATTGTTGAGTATTAACAAATATTTAATAAACCAAAGAAGTATTTGATTTTTTATTACATTGCTGTCTTTGGCTCACAAAGGGAATTTTGTTGCAAGGTTAGGGGTTAGGGTTACAAATGCATATGCTAAATCATAAATCATATTTTATTGATGAGTATAACCCCATCTTATTTAACATTGAAAAATTTATAAGTGTACAGAACCCTGGTAGAAAACGGTTGAGAAAGAGAAAGTGACTATTGGTTACTTATTAGGACCGTTAACACCGAAATACCCCGTTTTTGTTTACAAAAAGTGAACTAACAATCATATTGGCCATAACTCATCATTCCGGAGGTAGAATCTCTCCAACCATACGTACACAATTATATCTAAATATATTAAGAAATAACAAAATTATCCAATTGAAAATAGGAGACAATGACAATGATGACAACAACACCAGACCCCAATAACATAAGATACTCCCTGGTGGAAAAAAGACAGAACAAAGACATGTCTCATTTGAAAACTATGCATAAAATTAGGAACTAGTTGACGAAGATACAACACAGATATGTTAATGTTTAGGAAGGACATTTGTCTTTATTGAGTCAATATCTTTTGATAACGTTTTTTTCATTTTAATTTTTTTATTGCATCGTAATCTTTTGTTAAATGTGATACAATAGAGATGAGTTACCAAAAGATTGAAGCTATGAAGCCAAGTCAGCAAATGTTAGTGTTAACGTATGATAATTATGCATCAATAAAAGATATTGGATCAATAAAAAAAACAACAAACAACAACAACAAAAAAAAAACGTTATCAAAAGATATTGACATAATAAAGACCGATGTCCACCTACACATCTTTGCTAATTCGTCTTTATTGCAGCACAATATTTGGCCAAGTTGTCTCCCTTGCATAAAGATCTTTTGCCGAATCTTCTCTATTGCATCGCAATCTGTTGGTAACTCGACTTTATTGCATCACAATCTGTTGCCAATGCATCAGTATCTTTTGCTGACGTGTTTTCATTGTGTCAATATCTTTTGATAACTTGCATTACTGTATCAGTATCTCTCATAACATGTCTATTCTAACGATGACCTTTGATAACGTATCTTTATTGTGTCAATATCTTTTGACACCGTGCTTTATTGAGTCAGTATCTCTTTATAAAGTGTCTGTTGAGTTGATATCTTTTGATAACGCGACTTATTTGCGTTCTAATCTTTTACTCCAGTCCCTTTATCCAGTAACTCCCTTTTACTAATGTGCATTTATTGTTGATTCTTTTATGACCAAAGCTCTTCACTTTAATTCGCTTAAAAGCCATCTTCGCCGGCCATTTAGCTCGTTGTCAAGTCACTTCCTTTGTATAACCGCTCCATATCAGAGAACGCGAACTGCACTATAACGGTCATATCAATAATACCACAGTAACAATGTGATAAAAGTGTCTTTGATTTGTACAATTTACACACACATACTAGATCCCTTGACCTAAAATAGGATGAAGTAAAAATAAGCAATCGAAATACTTTGGAACCATAATTTGGCACTATGGGTGGAAAGAGAGGGTCTAGTTTTACAGCAGAGTCACATCATATATAGAATCGCACCCTCCGCAAAATACATATTTTGGAACTATGATTCCTCAATGAAGTCAAGGGAACTATCTGCAATACTTCGAAACAGTGTTTTTTTCATACGATGGACGGAAAGAGAGGGTCCAGTTGAATATTATTCATACATCGTAAATAGAACTGCCCTGAACAGAAATAAAATTTCGAAATTTTTGTTTTTTAGAAACAGGATTTCTCCAACGTAGCTCATTTTAGCCAAAATTCTTGAAACATAACTAAAAAAATCCCTGGATCCTCCCCAAAATGTTAACATTTCTCCCTCAACACATTGCCACAAAATTCCACAAAATTTCATTGAAACTCATGGAGAAACTTTGAAGATATGTTGTGTGAACGTGCCTGCGATGCAGGGAGGTGACTGTGAAATAAAAAAATCATTGAATCTGCCGGAATATCCAAACACTACTTCTCAAACCAATTGCCTACCCTTCCACAAAATTCCAGCGAAATTCAATGAAAACTTATGGAAATATTGTGCCGTGTACGATGCAGGGGAGGTGACTGAATAATTCCTGGATCCTCCCCAAAATGTAAACATTTCTTTGCCCATCGGCATAGAATTCCACAAAATTTCACTAAAATTCATTGAAAATTTTATTGTGTAGAGTACGTATAGCTACGATGCAGGGGAGATGAAAATTTCTGGATCCGACCAAAATTCGAACTCTTCCTCAATAGCCCATTGCCCACCCTTCTACAAAATTTCAATGGAATTCATTCAGAAATTTTAGAAGTATCATGTTGACCGAAAGTAAGGGTCTAGTTCCGCATTGTGATTATATGATAAAATGTACCCCCTTCGGGTAAAAACCACCCGGATTTATTTAATTCTCTGAGTTAGGTTACCCTGGAGTACGTGGGGCTAAAAAATTCTTCATACTATGGATCGTTTTTGCTGGGTTGCAGTTACACACATACATAAAAATCTATCATAATTGTGTTGTACTGTTTTTTGTCACTATGTACATTAGTAGTTTTTTTTATCAAGTTTTATTTTACTATAACCATTATTATAGCCAACAATAGAAGCATTTTCAATTTAAAGTAGTTAAAAGGAGTTTCTGCTTTATTTGCCATTGAAAAAATGGGTTACCTTTTGTCATGGTTGGATGATTTATCAGTGAGAATATTCTTTTGTACGATGTACTTAACATTAAATGAAAATTCTGTAAGAGTTTTTTTTTTTTTTTTTTCAAAAAGACATTAGTACTGAACTAGTTGAAGAAAAATCATGCAATATGCAAAAGTTTTCACTATTTCACAGGTATAAAATCTTAATTTTGCTCCAACAGGGCTATCCTTAAAGGGAAATAACCCAACAGATTAAATTCTCAAGAAGTACAAGCGATTAACACATTTCGAGAATCTGGAGAAATAGGGAACAGAAAAGTGGATGGTCTAAAGAGCTATCGACGTCTGATGAGCAGTTTCTAAAAGTCACGCCATTGAGAGAGTAAGAAAATCTCCATAAGACCTTGACTCAAAGGGGATTTTCGACGGTTTAATGCCTGATTAGAAATGACCATAACGTAGCGACTGAGAAACCATTTCTCTGCAGAGGAAATACGAAGAGGAGGCTGAAATACGCAAATGTTCAAAGATTTGAATTAAGATAAATGGGAAACGGCTGCTTTGGAGTGATAAAATCGAGTTTTGAAATTCTTTTATTCCATTGTTGACAGTATATAAGACGGATTGCAACCATACAAGTGAGTGTTTGCAGCCTACTTTGCAGTACTGCAGGAGTTCTATAATTGTGAGGAGCATTTCCACAAGAATTGTTGGGTATCAGAGTCTCATTCATCACTTCATTTCATATCGAAAGTGTCTGATTGTGAATAGCTTTACTTTTCAGCATGATAATCCCAAACACCACTCGAGTCATTTCCTATTCATAGAATTTACGTCATAATTATTTGCAAATGTTAAATATCACTAAGCCTATTTATCATTTTTAATTATTTTCCAAGTACTGTCACAGATATGTCAATATGGCTGACAAAAAAAAAAAAAAAAGAGTGTAGATGGGTTAAGAATTCTTCCCTGGTTATTCCTCTCACTTGGAAAACTGATGGAAACGACTCGGTAATTAGCAGTTAATAGACCCGGAGTTATCTCCCTTGTGCTGAAACTGTCAATTTATATGATAATTACTTAGAAACCAACGGCCCAATTGAACTTGAAATTGCTTTATTTTCCAAGTTAGAGCTTTTTAACGTCATTGCTCTAACAAAAATGCACTACGAGGTGTCGTTTTTTTCTCTTGCTGTGTTACGGTAACAAACACACTAACATACAGCAAATGGGATCATTATAATATAGGTTTTTTGATACTTTTTCCGAAAACGGATAGTAAAAAAAATCAAAAACTAGATTCAAAGTGATATTCAGAAATGAAATAATGCTTGTGGACAAAGTGAGACCTGGTTTCCCCCTACCTCGCCCTGAAAAAGTCACTAATGCTAAAAGTCCAATTCCAATCTTGTCAACATAATGTTTTGCATGTGTCTCCCTTAGAAACTTCATTTTCACAGAATCAACAAGACCCAATTTACACGCTCTTTTGCTTCGGGTTGGGTTAGACTGAGCCTGGGAGACTCTTGCGGGTTTTCGTTTTTCCGCACATTTCTTTAATCCAGGAATTAATTAAGTGGCCGTATTTATTACCAGAACTTGATAACTGCCCAAGATAGTGAGCCACACCCACGAAAGGCCCGTTTGGTGAGAAAGAGAGAGAAGGGTCTGACTGATATGGGGGACGATGTGGAGGACGGGAAGTGAAATAGGTCGGGAATTTTTGTGGGATAGTTGAGTTAATCTCTCCCTCCCTCCCTCATAATGTGAGCACATTTATTTGGGCACCGAGTGTTTGTACATTGTTGATTTAATAACGTGTGTGAGTGTGTGTAGGGGGAGAGAGAGAGAGAGAGAGAGAGAGAGACCACGTGCGTACGTGAGTGAATATAAAACTAGACTGACCGTAGTGGGCAAGGAAACATTTGAAAAATGTCAAAGATTCTACATGCTCGCTCATAGGCACAAACTAGCGTTAAAAGATGATTGGATTAAACCGCGACAACCAACTAGTGTATGTGTGTGCGAGTGTGTGCGAGTAGCAGATTCAACACTAACAGGAATTGCCACTCCCATATCATTGAGATTCCTGACCGAAAGAACCAAACCTCCTTTAATCATTGGAAGAGGAAGAGGAGGAGAAGTGTTTGGTCACATGATCAGCTTCTCCGTTTGTCGGTCTGACTGGAAAATACTCTTCCTGGAAATAAAGACAACTTGGTGGAAAACAAGACTTAAAAACGGAAGGGGAGACTTGAACTATATTCCTCTTTTCCTTCTCTCATTGAACTTCCTTTTCCCACTCTCTCTTTCTACCCTCTTTTTTGACTACGTGACTTTTCTCCCCTCTCCCTTCCGACCATGTCTGTTACACTTATAGTATCAGTAGTAGCCTACAGCTGTTGATGTACACTTATGTCCATCAGTAAAACGACCGGTTATGGACAACTCTGGTATAAAAGGAACATACCGATTGGTAACTTGGATATCATTTTACATTTTACAAGAAAGTTAATGAACTGACTGCCTGGTATACAAAGTTTGTGAAAGATTCGGCCAAGGTCTTGATGTCTGCTCATAAGTTCAAATCCACTTGAGTTACTTGAGAAAACAATTTCCCAAATAAAACCATTAGGTGCTAAGATGGGGCCGACAGAATGGTTTATGATTGACCCTCAAGAAATACTCAATGCCCTCGGGGAAAGGCATTACTGTACTTCTCCCAGCGTTCTATCCTATCGTCAGATGTCTTCAAAAAGGTTCCTTCGTTGAAGAAACTTGGCGAGTGAGCATTTGGGCAAACCACTCTCCTTTTGCTAACCTATTCCTCTTGAGTAAAAAAGCGGTTACATCGATTGTCAATCTGATGTCTATTTGGCTCCTCATCAGGAGAAGTATGACACAAGGTCGGCTTAATATGGGTCCCCACACAATAGTGTGCAGGCAGTGGCAAAAAGCTACGAGAGATGTTGCCCCAGAGTTGGAAACTCCGGGAACTAACCACATCTGTATCAATTTTGTACTCTGTCTCGCCCAAAGACAAGAACAACGCAGATCCCAACCATGAAGAGATGGCAAAAGGTATAAACCGGAATCTGCTTCCTCTCCAGGTGACAATTAGTTTGACGTTGCCTTGAGCCTTGCGGTTTCACAAGTCCTTAACAATGGGGCATAATAGCGAGATCATGCGCTGATCTCTTACAGGAATGTCGTCCAATTGTGTCAATTCTCTAAGAGGATTCAAGTGACAATTAAAAAACATCAGCGTATGTGTACGTGTCAAAGCTTGTATGTTAGTGTACGATTTGCCGAAGCACGTTACAAACACATGAAGAGCATTAACCAGATTCGCGTCTAAATGCTGATATACATATTCAAATACCGCATACTTAGACACAAATAAATATTTCTTATTCATCGCGTCATTACATCTTGAAAGAGTGATCATGAATAGCTTTACTTTTACTTTACTGTCATGGGTCGGGCTCCACAGTGCCCCCAGCTAAATACGTTAGAAACAGTAGGGGATCACCCGAACTGAACACACACATTCTCTCTCTATATATTATATATATAAGAGAGAGAGAGAAATATAGATAGATATGTGCACGTATCGGTGTTATAAATACACACATCCTTGAATTATTGAGTTCGTGGAAGTTGAATTGCGTGGGGAAACCGAACGTAGTACGAACTTCTGCTGCAACCCCTTGTGTTCAGTATCCTTTGTTAATCAGTGTGCAAACAGTGGATACCTTTTCGAAGGAGGCGGTATAAACTAAGTGTGTGGATGAGTGATTTATTTCATGATCATTACTTGAATGGGGGGGGGGGCTCCTCGTACTACACACACACACACACAGGACACACCTCGCCTGATTATACATATAAGTTTCTTTAATAAGTAATGCTTATCAAAAAAGGTTCTTCGTTATCTCTACGCTATGTTCCATTTCACTCCTTCACCGTTTTGAGTGTTGGCTCCTGTTGATAATGCAGCGATACAATATTAATAAGTAAACGAAAAACCGAAAAGCATTTATAGACCATGGCAGTGTTGGGCGTGGCAAGGCCAAAGAAAGTGCAATCACTCGATCCCAAGTGACGATTTACCGAATAAAAACTAGGAAGCATCCAGGGAGTGCATGCTTCTGCGAACGCCATTGTTGCAGGGAAGGGGATAATTGTGCATGGATCGGCCCAAAAATTTAGTTAATCCTCCAAAGCGTATTGTCCACCCTTCCAAAGGGATAGCATTGAAATACATTGAGAACTCTCGGAGCTTTCATCACCATCATTGCCACCACCACTGTCGATACCATCAATAACAAAGATATTCATTTATCATTATGAATGATAGCCAAAATAACGTTAAGACATCTACAGGACCAGGAGTAGCCTTTCAAGTATATCTGGCAGACCATTGCCTTTACACTTGATGTCTAAGATTCTGTGGGATGAAAAGTAAAGCTAAGATTAAATCCACTGTAAATAGTTGCAGTGAATGTATTTATTCATAAATTAGCTGTAAAATAGTTAACCGAGTACTTTACTCATAGAGGAAAATGGCTGCCATGGGTGTCATATTAGAAATTCATGTTGGCTCAATATTCATTTTTTTTTTAATGCCTTTGTCTATAAGTGTACCAAATTATAAGCTTTTATAAGAAAAAAATACGCCATAGGCTTGAAATTTTCAGCTAAGCTGTTCAACTAAAAGTGAAACAGACCGAACCCCAGGCTACATCCAATTCTTTCCTACCCTTTCATCATTGCGGTTCGGGTCAACTTGCAATTAGGCCCAGGCAGGAGAGTGACAGCACGATCCAACGATTTCGAGGGAGTTTACTCCAGAGTTTAAACCGTTCAAGTTCTTTTATTCCGTTCTGTTCTAAGTACATACTATAAGTTACTTCGATCCATATCCGTGTTTAACGCTGACTACAAAAAATTCTTAACGAGCAGAGTTAGATGGGCCTCCATATCCCATCTAGCCTGGGCCTATTACCAGTTCTTCCTGGCCTTGCTTGTAATAACCGACAGCATCTACCCATTGCATACAGAGCGCTGGGTAGAACGTTGGAAAGGCCGGTTCATGTTTCGTGTTTCATTTCTTTCTCAAAACCTCATTTAGAAGAAAAGACTAGAATCTTGAGAAACGCACTACGCTTTCCAGTTGTTTTTCTTCGGTTAGAAATGGAATTTTTCTTCCCCTTGCATTTGAAGAGTCGGGGTGTCGCTTTACAAATAGGTTAGCGAAGAAAGGGGAGGCGAGGAAGAACGAATTCCAGGAAAGAGGAAAAGCGTCTTGGAATTCAGGGAAATACCGAGACTGACTTTTTTTTTTAGGTTTGGCTATGAACGGATATTGCGTAAAGTTAGGAAGTAATTTTTTCTTTTCAAGTAGAACCAGAAAACTTTCTTGATTAAAGTATTTGATGACATGTAATCAGGCATAGGTCCAGGATATTGAACAGCGAGGAAAAGTTGAAATGGAAAATTTTTTTCTTGAGGAAAAAAAGTGAAAAAGAAAAGCTTAAAAAAAATTAAAAAAGTAATATATATATATTTCTTTATCTAATTTTTCATTAGTGATATTTCGGCCTTGTCGGTCAACGCCAAATATCACCAATAAAAAAAAATGTAATAAATTAGTACTTCGCTGGAAAGACAAACAAATATATGTAATTATTATCACTGTGCTTCAATGGATGTCATTAAATCATCATTTATTTCTCTACGGGACAAATATTCATTTTATAACAATCTCCTTCCTTGTCAATGCACTTAATTCAGTGTCGTTAATAATGATAACATATCAAACAGAGTGAAAATTTGAAATAAAAATTTAGTTTATAACTTCGCGCAAGACTACAAACTTATCGATTCATCATATATATATATATGATATATCACCTATTTCTTCATTTTACGATCACACACACACACACATATATATATGCGTGTGTGTGTATGTGAGAGAGTGTGCCAACAGTTAGTGTACTAGATGGTCAATTTATATCCGACAGAATGTGATAGTTGTAGAGACATTATTAGTAGGAGCTATATTTTGCTCGGCACCGATTCTTCCCAGAGCAAAATATATTCCAACTGCAATGTCTCTTTAATTACCACATCATGTCGGACATAAACTGGCCATCTACGATATAAATATATCACATATTATATAGCACCTATGTAGCCTAGGTCTACCTTGACCGCTTAAACTACCGGGCCCATTAGAGTGACCAGAGGTCTGAATATCACCCTTAACTCATTCCCCTCTCCTCCGATGGTTGGCCGGTTTTGTTTTTGTGTTTCGTTAGTCTCAGAACTACCAATTGGTCGATTGCCGAATGATGGAAAACAATTATTCTATGCTACAAATATTTATTTTCTCGAATGAGCTCCTTCTTTGTCTATTCAATTAACTCAATGCTCCCACATAAATCACATACATGGAACATTATACAGTCAAATTTGCTTGTCAGATTCAAACAGTCAAATCAAAATTTAGCTAGTAATGGTATCAAGCAGCGTACTTATTAAATCCACATTCGTCGAATGTTGTAACTTTGAACAGAACAAACCTTTTCTTTTTTTGAATCTTTGATTTTGCTAGTACAAACTGGTCAGGTTCCCAGGCACAAACAAGATCGATAACCGGAAGTAACCTCTGGGCCGGCCCTAGGTACCGACTACAGGGAAAGTCGCTCAGGGGCACCAAGTGCTGACGGGTGCCTGTTATATGTCTGAGACAATAGAACTTTCCAAATACAAAAAGAAAAATAGGAATATGAATAAATCAAATAGAATAAAAACGATCAAAATAAGAAAATTCCCTGATATCAAGCAAGAAATATCTTTCAGCTAAATACTTTCCTTCGTGGTGAAATTAAGAAAACAATTCAGAAGGGAAATTTTCATGACCAACAACATGTTCAGCCAAGGTTAGCTAGACTGGTGAGATAGCGTTCACAATACTTTACTTTAAAGGACGTCGAAATTCAGCTTACCCAACGGTTGGCCCCTGAGTAAGCTCAAACTTACAACCAAACGTCAGCCTTTTTGCATTATGTCAAACTACGCTCCCAATATAATCCATCGAGTTCCTGACTATGTCTTTAGATGAATACACCTATAGTTAAAAAATAGCTTATAAAATGTTTGATTTTATTTGACATTTGTATTTGTTTACAGTTTTTCTCATTTGCTTCGTTAGGTTTATTTTAACGTAACTCATAAGATGCGCGAGAACGTGCTGCATCAATAATTGAACATGGTCCAACGATAAAAAGGCGGAATCAGGTAACGTGAAGCAAAGTGTACGTTTACTCGAGTGTTTTCGATGGATAAAGAGGGGATATTCGTCATGAATTCGGAGATTTGGGTATGATCTGATATTCGGCCATTCCACAATGAACAGTCAGCCATAGTGGGCAGAACCGGGCAGAGTCAACATCAGCAGAAATGCAAGAGATTTCTGCCGACAGTATGGTGGCCAGACGATTTAACTGAAAGAAGAAACCTCATCCATTGTTCAACCTCTCGTTCTCTCTTTAATTCAAATTCTAATTAAAGCTAGAACTCTACAACCCAAAAATATTTTTTTTTTGTATTTCGGCGGTCTTACCACAAAGACAATGATCAACGGCAATGATAGGAAGATGAAGCAGTTTATTATATTGGTATGCTCAGAAGACCATGAAGAAATAATTGAATTGTTGATGATTTTGTTCTGTAAAGATTATTGTATTTTATTGGTATTTCACAAACTTTTATTACAAGTATTTCCCAGATTTCTATTCATTTATGGTCCATTGTTGTTTGATATAAGCCTTCCCGAAATAAGTGTCTTACCCTACCACGTGATGTGTTTTGAAGTAGGTATATGGATACATTCCTTCCCAGGAGACAGTATCAAGTGAACACACTCACAGCTGGAATTTGAGCTCAGCTCGCCTACACCGTTCTCTGTGCTGTTAACTGCTCGGCCACTCGCACTATTTCCAGTAATATTTGAACAATCCTGCGCCGTCACAGAGTGAGAATTGGACAATACTCAGCCTTGACTTTCGCCCGGATAATATATCTACACACGGATTGTGTGTTTTCATTCCAAGTGAATTGCTATTTCACTTTTTCCAAATCCAGAAATCTGTGATTGGAATTCTTCAGAGCCCTGGATAGAACCTTCACGATTCCCTGCCGGCCAGCGACCCTTCCTTCATTCCCCTGGTAACACGAACATCCCCGCCGACACGGTTTCCCATCTTTATCTTTTTTTGCTGTCTATCGCTGGCCTATAAGTATTGGTATCCCCATCCCACGAGGCGGGAATGTGACACAAGATTGAGATAAACGTGGGGCCCACACACGTATATATTTATGGCAATGGGCGTAAATTGTCAAATCCATCGACCACTGTCAGGAAAACCCACAACCCTTCCCTTTTTAGTGTCATGGGGAGTGACTGCCCTGGGGGACGGATTCCCCAGGATTGGACAAGTGTGCACAGAGTCATCATAAACTGTGGGAGTAGCCAGGTTTTAACGTTAATGTTAGAGGAAGCGGACTAAGATAAAAAAAAGGTACCAAAATACATGTAAAATAATAATTTAGATTCATTCTAAATTTTCATTTTTCAATCAAAATTTAAAAAGAGGGGGGCACGGTTTGAGAGGAAGTACTTAGTTGTTATTTTTCTGCTGAAATCCAAGCTGTCACTGGTCTGTAAGTATTGGTTTCCCCAACCCACGAAGGCAGAATGTGACACAAGATCAAGATTAACGTAGGGCCCACACACGCATATGTGAGGGCATGAGCATAAATTATCAAATTCCGCGAATTGTGTCAGTGAAACGCACAACCTTCCCCCTTTTAGTGCTATGGGGAGTTGTTTGTCCTGGGACACAGATTCCCAAGAAAGCACGCTCGTAAACCGACAGTAAACTCTCGCTGTAACGGCATCCGTTCCAACGGCACTATTTGATGACACACGTGTTCTAACGGCACATTTGTTTTTATATTCTGGCATGACTATTTTCAATGATACCTTTTCCTGGGCAAATGAAAAAGTAAATTATTCATCGTATTCTTTAATTCACGCGTTATAATGGGGAATTAGTTATAATTTGTGCCGTAATAACGGGAGTCTACTGTATATTGTATTCAAAATGAAACACGTGAGTTATTTAATTGTTCTACAAAGATGAAAAAAAAAACAACATAAAGTTGATATTTGATCGGGCATTATAAAAAAAAAATTTACCAAAGAACCAATAAATAAAAATTGAAAAAATAAGACGGAAAATTTCTTGCTTATAAGTAAAATTACAAAATTGCATTTTGAGGACACTACTTGAAAGAAAAATGGAGATCCAACAACACGTAGAGACTGGATTATCAAACGTGCCCAAGAATTCTACCAAAAACTCTACTCCTCCAAACGAGGACTGCAAAACAACGAACAGGATACGCGAGACACAAGCAATCAGTTCGAGGATTTCCCAGAAGTTACACCATCGGAGATGAAACAAGCCATCAAACGGACAAAGAAAGGAAAGGCCCCGGGACCAGATAACATCACCATCGACCAGCTAAAAAAATCTAATAAGATCATCACTTGGAAACTAGCTATTCAACTTATGCATAAAACAAAGAAAATCCCGGACGATTGGAACCCAGCAATCACATGCTTTTATATAAAAAGGGGAAAACCAAAAGACCTCAACAACTATAGACCAATAAGTCTGCTCACCTGCATCAAATTTCTCACATAAATCATCACCAACCGAATCACAAAAATGCTAGATGAAAACCAACCACAGGAGCAAGCTGGCTTTAGAAAGAGCTGCTCAACCATGGACCATCTCTATTCGATAAATCAACTAAGAGAGAAAGTAGCAGAATACTGCCTCGAGATGATCTTCTGAAACCTAGGTTGGGAAAATAGAGGAATCAGAATAAACGACGAATATCTGAGCAACCTCAAATTAATAGACATTGTCTTTATTTTCCACAGAGAATCTCAACAACCCCCACAGATGCTAGATGAACTGAATGAAGGAGCAAGAAAGTTGGTCTTTACTTGAACTTCAGCAAAACAAAGGACATGTGCAACAATCATGTCGGAAATAAATACGCAACGATTAAAATTAAAAACGTAGAACTGGAGAAAGCAGACCACCGCATCTACCAAGGACAGCAAATCTCCATGAAATCCTCAAAAGGAGAAGAAATCAAGCGAAGAATCACTCCAGGATGGTAAGCCTTCGTCAGAGCAAGCTCAACCTTCAAGAACAAAAAAAAAATCCCATTCGTCCTAAAAAGAAGAGTATACAACCAATGCATCCTTCCGATAGTCACCGATGGAGCTAAAACATAGAACCTAACCTGGAGACTAAACCTCAAACTGAGAAGCATAAAACTCGCATATGAAAGGATCATGCTCAACTTCACATGGAGAGATCACAAAGTAGTTCGAGACATCATAGAAACCATTAGAAAACTCGAGTAGCAATGGGCTGATTATGTTGCTAGAATGGCGGACAACCGATGGACATCACGTCTAACAACATGGATCCCAAGAGATCACGTGCATGACCGAGGCCGGCAGAATGTAAGGTGGAGAGACGAACTAGACAGGTTCAGACAATACTGGCTCCACAACGCCAATGATAGAGAGTCCTGGCGAATCCCGGGGAAGGTTTATGTCCAATGGCGGACGATGTAAGACTGATGATGATTTAAGAAAGGAATTTCGTCTTCGAAAAAAAAAAAAAAAAAAAAAAATATATTTTTTATCTATTCTTTTTTTGAATTATTGTTCATTTATTTATTTATTTATTTTTTACACACATGTTTGAGCCTCCAATCTATCAGACCTTTGTTTCCTCAGTAAATTTGTCAGTTTTGAAAGGAAATATTTTTTCAAGGTTTTACAATGTAACTCTAATACTAAACTGGACCCTTCATTTCCGCCATCCGGACGGAGATATAGGTTACATGAAATATCTGCTTCTTGTTCTGAATTTTTTTTTTCACGACTTAAATCTGAAAGTCTGATATGTTTCTTCAGTTTATACCTTGAGATACAATTTCGAAATACGTTCCAATATGTTTTTAAAGACATTCAGTGTGGGTCTTGCTGCACTGCATTCGCCATATTAATTCTAGATATGAAGGTATCACGGATAATTTACTTTTCTTTATATGGTTTCAACTTGGATGTGATAAACAGTCCAGTGGACGTATTTTGGGTCAACGGCAATATCACTTATTCCATCATAGGCAGTACGTGTGAGATCGTGGCCCCCGGTTTCATATCAACTTTTATTATTTGGATCAACGAGGCCTCGGTGCGATTCGACACAAGCTGCAGGAAATATTTTCGTGGTAGTGTCCTATCCACTGAAAACCCACCTTGGTGGAATATCATGACCCCGATTATTCCTTCTTCTGTTCATAAAGAAATGATTCGTCAATTCCCTCAATAATTTCGGATGCTCCAACTTGGATTGGGTTAACTTGTAATCATTCGAAACAAACGTCCCCAAAATAACTTCGACTGAATAATGGTTGCCTCTGATATGTTCATATGTTTTCTCTCCGATAAAGTCCTTTATAGAAATATATAACAATGACCAAATTCATCCATTGAATTAGTGATTTAAAAAAAAAAAAAAAAAAAAAAAGATGCTCGATTGAAAATTAGATATTTTTTTCATTATCCTCTGCGTTTGATATTGTTTAAGATTTTGTGTCAGCGAATGAGGAAATTTTGGAAATTCTAGCTGATAACTAGCCTTTCTGTTGTTCCCAATATTCAAAAGAAAACAAAGGCATCATTCCACCGAGCAAGCTCTTTTTTTTTTTTATTGGTGGTAAATTGATATTTTGGATGTCAAAAAGCCGTTTATATAACAATTCTTTTACGTAGGTATCTAGGTAAATATGTTAAACCATTTTAATGAGTTCCTATGGAAGAGAAATAAATTCTAAGTACGGTTTCATGAAAAATGCTTACACGATAAACACCTACACCAAAATTATCTTTCTGTTCATGATTTTTCTTTCTAAACAAGATATTCTTTTGAAATTCATGTTAGGATGAAATCAAACGCTTGTCTTTTGTTCATTATCGCATGACGCGCCATGAATCCATCTAGGTTCAAAATACCGTAAACCGACGAATTCATGTTGCGCAGTCTGATAAGGAACAACAGACAGATGTTTAATTTCATTTGTGTTTATTTCTCATAAATATTTGGTTTAATTATACATTTTAATAAAATGAATATATTTTTGGAGCCTTTGTATGCATTTCCAATTTCTGTACCTTTTACCTTCAATGTGTCTGGTGTACATTGAAAAATATACATTTAATAGGTGATTTCTATCGTGCATATTCAGTTTATCGGTATCTTCATCACGGAGGAATTAAATAAGTTAAAATTATAGATGAAACCTTTTCAAGAGAGTTACGAATTGACTTGATTTGGGGAAAGATAATGCGGTAGAATTAAAATACTTTGTTGTTTAGAAAGTTTGTTGCTAAAAAATAAAAAAAAATCCACCCACAAGTTTGACCAACTCTTCTTTACTCTATTGCCCACCCTCCCACATTTCATAAAAATTTACCGAAGACTTTCGGAGATATTGTATCGATAGACATTACCAAAAAGAATTAACAACAAACTATATGAACGTTTTTTTAGATGATCATCTTGGTGTCATCCCCTCTGATATTGTCACCCAAATTTTTGTATCAGATTTTTCTCAAATTCTACTTTTTAATTGTATAAATTTTATGAAAATTGATTCGGTTGTTACTCGTGAATGAATAGTCTTTTATAGATGGGTGTAAATTTTGCGACAACTCTGTGGTTATAGTTACTTTCCAGAGCAAATCACAGAGCAAGTGCAGAAGAGGCAGTGCCGTAAAACTGTACCTTCTCCTGGGGCCACTGCGGGAAAAAACCCTGCATCTTTCGTGAAACCGACACACACACACACAAATAAGTAAAAACTTAATCTACCTCTTAGAATACGCACGTTGCTCCCAACAATACATTGGGAAATCAGAGTGGCCTTTCTATTATAGATTAAACCATTATAGATACCGAATGAAATCGATAGACCATAAGAGACAATTATCTGTAGAAAAGCACTTTCAATTAGCAGACCATGACTTCACCCAAAACGTTAGATACACTATTATAGAAATAATTGAAAAGAAAACTCTTGTAATAGCATCATACAGACTCTAGAATTGCATGAAAATAGGTGGATTTTCAGATTAAAAACAATTTCCCAAAATAGTCTCAATCACAAACTGAACCATTCCGAGAACATGATATCATACCCCTCTTTATTCTCCCTGCTATAACAACCCATTGACGCAACAAACATTAAGTGTTATAATTAATGTTAGTACTTGATTTATAAAAAATACAATGCAAGTCCCACGCGCTAGAATTTTAATGTTAAAGGCTACTGACACTATACAAAATTCTTCTTGCGAATCCTACCACTATAGCCTTACAAAATCTAAAATCTAAAACCATGCCGTCTTTCCCCACTTCGCAACAACCTGTCTTGGTCCCAGTGACAACAGAGTAATAAAGATCATCAGTATGTTAGCGTACGTCGTTGGACATGGACCTTCCCCAAGATCCAGCAGACCTCTCTATCATGGATATCGCAGAGCCGGCACTTTCTAAATTTATCCAACTCGTCACGCCATCTCACTTTTTGTCGGCCACATCCTTGCACCTAATCTCTGGGGATACACGTTGTGAATCATGATTTACCGCAGTTAACTAACAGTCTTGCAACATGTCTAACCCATTGTCATTTGACTTTTCTAATAGTTTCTATGATGTCTCAAACACCTGTCTTTTCTCTAACATACTATGCTGTCTTATGACCTCTCCAGGATTCTTTCATGTCATCGTTGTACGCTTTCCATACGTAACCATCGGTAGGATATATTGATTGTCTACCCTTCTTTTTAGGACGGGTGGGATTTTCTTGTTCTTAATAGTCGAGCTTGCTCTATTCAAAGCTTGGCAACCTACCACGAGTCTTCGCTTGATTCTTCTTTCGATGACTTCATGGAGACTCGCTGTCCAAGGTAGATGTAGTGGTCTACTTTATCCAGCTCTGCATTTTCGATTTTGATCGTTGTGTCTTTGTCCTCAACATGTTTGTTGTAAATGAAATTTGATTTGCTGAAGTTCGTGTGGAGGCAAACTTTCTTGCTTGTTTCATTTAGTTTGTCTGACATAATTTGGAGACCGTGAAGTTTCTTAGCAAAGAGGACGATGTCGTCAGCGAAACTGAGGTTACTTAGGTATTCTTCTTCTATTCAGATTCCTTCGTGTTCCCCTTCTACGTTTCGGAAGATCATCTCAAAGCAGACTCTGAAGAGTTTGGGTGAGCTTGTATCACCTTGTCTCACTCCTTTTTTTTCTACTTGGATGGGCTCAGTCTTCATGTAGTCTGATGAAGGAACTGCTGTGTCGGTAAATATTTTGCAGTACTCAGAAGTATACGGGGTCAACACCTTGTATTATTGCGTCAATGACTGAGGATTTCCATAGAATCGAAGGCTTTTTAAAAGTCAACAAATGCAACAGTTAGTGATATTCTATATTCTGCTGCTTTCTCTTTTAGTTGATTTACTGAATGTCGATGGTTGAGTAGCTTTTTCTGCAGCCAGTTTGTTCCCGTGGTTGGTTCTCGTTTAGTGTTTTGGTGATCATTTTGTGTAGCTTTGACAAATGAAACACCAGATGTCAACTTAAGAAAACCAGTTGGGAAAAGAAAAAATACAAATTAGAGTTGATACTATCAACCCCCATTCATTAACTCTCTCCTTCAGAACATGGCTGTATAGTTGAAACCGATTAGGGAATGATTTTTAAAATAATGATTAAAAAAAAAAAAAAAAAAAAAAAAAAAAAAATGAAAATGAATTGATTTTCTACACTCACCCCTGTTCATGTCTCTTCTATATCTATAATACCACTCACTGTAGAAATATTTTTCCAACAATGTGTAATTTATTACTTTGACTTATATAATTAGAAATTAAGAATATATGAAAGATTTCTAATTCAGTCGTTTTTCCACATAGTCAATTGAATAAATTACACACACACAACATACAGAGACATGAGCAGGACTCTTGCTGTACAGCGATGGTTAGTAAGCTAATCTCACAGACCATTTTAATATAGATTCGATCCTCCTTGGGAACCTCATCATTACAATTCTGTGCAGTCAATTTCTACTGACATAAACAGTGCACCTACCGGAGACCAAGTTTGTATCGTAAGTTATTGTTGGATAGTCTAGTCCTTACTGAGTGCACTGTTACCATGGCCGTGTGCCAGACGATGCTAAGCCGACTGAATATCCACAGAGACGTAAGCGTGATGAATATATAATCTAATAAATTTAAGAATTTTTGAAATCTATTTAATTTTTTTGCAATTCAGAAAAATCCTGGAATGTGTAGCTGACCGAAAATATTCATTTTCCGACACGTAAAAGAATTCCTTAGGCGTTAATCACAGAAAAATAATATATGTTCTGGACCAGAACTCAATTGTTTATAAAAAAAAAAATGTTTGCTCATATTCACGATAGGGAACAACGTTCTTCAGTCAATGTGTGCAATATTTTCATGTACGGTATAGACATTAAGTTAGGAGTCACACGTGTTTATTAATTATCATTTTTAAAACTTTTGACGGTTAATGCCCAGCGAAGAATTGCAGGTGAGACTAGTAAGTCATTGCAACTCAATTCGATCATCAATAGAGGTTTCATTAAGCTTAGCAAATACATTCAATTTGCCGGTCTTTGATATATATTTCAGAAAGCATATCCAAAAAATAAAAATAGAATAAATGAATAAAAGAAAAATATTATAAAAGAAAAATATTATAAAAGAAAAATATTATAAAAGAAAAAGCACTAACAAAACAAAACACATAAGTAGATTCGTTTACCGTATTGGATCATAGAAAAATATTTTCATAGTTTGAATATAACCTCCGAAAATATCCAGCCATTCAAGCAAGATTAACAGAAAAAAAAAGAAAAAAAAAAAAAAAAGAAAAAGAAAAAAGTAGCCTACCTAGGGTAATGGTAACATAGTCACCTTTCATGTAATTCTCTTGTAATCTCTCAAATGTAACTCAGTATCCCCTCCACTTTCAAAAACAGTCAGCAAAAAACCTTTTCCAGGATTGTCATGAGCTGTCTCGTTACATTCTCCTTCACGGTTTGGAACCCCCTCCCTTTTAACAACAAGGGGTCAAATTGGGATTGTAAAATAAACTACGGTGAGGAATTATATTGTAAAAAACAACAACCCCCCCCCCCAAAAAAACCCCAAACAATTGATGCCTTTTCACTGACCTATCCGCTCGATCATTATGAATAAGACGGTCACACAGTACATGAGCTCACTCGATGGCATCTCACTGTCGACTGAATTACCCCATTGGAGAGTGTTCATGAATACACAATAAGGTCCCCACTGATAGGTTACTAAATTATATCAAGGCTGTGCAACCGGTTCTCGAGGTATTCAAAATGTCTGGATACTTTTCGGATAGCACTGGTGAAGTGACAGCAAATGAAGTAAGCAGATATCAGCTTGTGAACAGATATAGCGAATAAGATTCTAATAATTGATCTTTCGATATTCATCTATGCTCTGTTAGATAACTTATGCAAATTATCAACTCCAGAAGAGTGCTTAGGGAGGACAAAGAATGGACACCCCATTTTTGAATAATCTTTTCTTGGTGAGTGCTAATCTTGGTGCAAGAAAGGCGAGGAGAGAATGATAATCATCTGAGTGACATTATATATTTGCACTTAAATGCGGAATTTGATGATTCAACTACTGATTTTTGTAGTTTGTAGCTAAAATTTAAGCAAGTTTCGACTTTCACTGTGTAAGTTATTCATTGAAAAATCGGAAAGGAAGAGGTTGTTTGGAGTCAGGGACTGATGTGAAGATTACTGATCGAATCGGACAATTATAAATATTTCCATGACTACAAGATAACGAGTTTATTCTCGTGAAAAAAAAAAAAAAAAAAAAAAAATTACGAGTATCTTTGAATTTCTATGAGATGATTCTTTCAGAAAATAGAAGACTTGTCTCGCTTACGCGGAGTAGACCATTTCTTAAATTGCAGATTCAATATATATTTTGATCATCAAAATTTTACCTTCTAAGTGGAAGAGTCCACTGTTATGGACAAAGAAAACAAAATGCCATACTGTTCATTATTATATACTAGTTAATTCCCGTGAAAAAATTCACGGGTACAATTGAATTTCCATGAAACCATTTCCCAAAGAAAATAATGGATTAGTTTCAGTGGTAGGACGATTTTTTTTTTATCAGCAAAATTTCAACTCCTCGGGGGGAAGAGTCCAACGTTTCGAACAGAAAAATAAAAAAAAAAGCTGCCCTGTTCATTATTTAATTATTAACAGTATAAGGTATCACACCATCTATTGCTGGGAGATCCAATGACTATCAGACCAACTAACAACGGTCGGCAAGATTAGCTTGATGATCATGCCCTCGATGTGCGTACTGATCCATTTATTTTTCATATCATTTATTAACATAACAGTTTGGTATCAGACCATCAACAGTAGGAGATCCAATGAGGATCGAACCCACTTACAATAACCAACGAAATTGGCTAGCATTGATATACGACGTGCGTCCTGATCCGTTTCTATTTGTTCATTTCAATGAAATATCATTTGACAAGATACCAGTTTTGTAACGGACCATCGATAGCGAAAGATCCAACAGCTAGCAAGATCAGCTTCATGATCATTACTGTGCAACTTACGTCCTGATCCAGTTTTTCCATACGATTCCTCAACATATATATCAGATCATCAATAGTGGGATATCCAATCGAACCCTTCATCAACAATCAGCGAGATTAGCGTGTGATCATTGATATACGACATTTTTTTTTTTTTAGAAACAAAAATACTCAATTCGTTTACCTCGAAGAGTCTATAGTTTCAGATGGTTGTCCAGAAAATTTTTTTTTTCACTGTTCTCCAATCGTGATTAAAAGTCATAATATTGTTGAAAATTAATGTCCACGCCACCTTTACCTGTGGAATGTCGCCGTCTTCCTCTTATTTTAACATATGCTGTGGATCTTTCCATGTAGTTGTGATGAAAAGGCTTCCATGTTCACCTAGCGTTCTTTTCACTTATATTCTCGTATCGGTATTTGGGGGGGAAAAAAAAAAAAAAAAAAAAAAAAAAAAGGGGACAGAAATGAATCCAGCCCAATAGACTTGCAATTGATTGGAGAACCTTTTCATGGAAATCTTGAAATATTTGGGTTTGGAGTTTTTAAATTTGGACTAATAAGCGATTGACAGAGAGGATGTCCCAGATTTTCGGTATAACTTATGGGTTGCATACGTTGATAAATGGGGCTATTGAGAGAGAGAGAGAGAGAGAGAGAGAGAGAGAGAGGTGCACAGAAAGAAAGGGATACACGGAGATAGAAAGATTGTGTGTGTGTGTGTGTGTGTGACAAAGAGACACATACAAAAAGAAAACAAACACAGAGACTGGGATTCATACACAAAAAGAGATACGCACTTACATACATAAAAGAGACGAACATTCACAAAAACAAAAGACGCATCCACACAGAAAACATGAACACTTTCATACAAAGAGACACAAACAAAAAACACAGAGAGGGAATTTCGAAAATAAACAGACACACATACAAGGGTTGAGATATACGCACGTACGCATCAAAGTGAAAGTGACATACACACGCTCAGAGAAAAAGAGAGAGAGACACACACACACACACACATAGACAAAGCCATAGATGTAGATATCAGCAGGTACAGATATTATGGATGACGGTTCGTAGATCTTTCAGCGAACGACTCGAAAAGAATGTAAAAAAAACAAAAAAAAACTCAAAAAACAAAAACAAAATGAATGCCAATTCCTCAGACAGGTGAATAAATAAGTAAAAAGAAAAAAAATCCCCTCCCCACCACGTCTTTCTTTCTTTCATCTCGATTGAACAAGTGTAAAAGCAAAACGGGTTACCTCCCTTCTCATGAGTCAGTATCTTAACAAAAAAAAAAAAAAAAAAAATAATCTTGAAGTATCAGAAATGACGTAAGACGATACATTCAAAAAGTGAATAGGTAACAATCACTTGTGGATAATAAATAAGCCGACCTGTGCCCTCCTCCACCTATCAATTTCTTTTTATTATATTTTTTTTATTTTTTACATTCGCCATTGTTCCACCCGTCGCCTCTCCAGTACAAAAATCGACAGAGTGGAAAGATAGAAAATGGCTTTTAATGATTACTTTGAAAAATATGATCTTGCATAAAGAACAACGCACTTAGCGAGATTACCAAGAGTTAGCTGTCATCCTAGGAAGATCAGGATCATTAAAACACGATACCCTAGACTCAGACAAGAATATTGTATGCAGAGTCATAGATGACGACAACCGAAGTTGTCAACATCAGTGATTCTGATTGGCTATGTATGTGACATGCGCACAAATCGCATCAATGAACCTTGAGGGCTGAAAATGTGAACAAAAACTCCTTATTTTGTCTTCAAAAAAATACTTGAAATTTTAAAAGAATGGACCCAAAATAGTTTTTTTCAGTGTGTGTGGGGGGTCAATTTACAATGTTAGTTCCTGCTAAACTGATCCTTTGCAGCGTTCACACTTTTTTCCGTAAAATTTGCATCTCTTTTTAGTGAACTACGCCCAACAAAAGGCAGGGAAAGTAATTCATACATTGATCACCCCCAACAGGACATACTACCGTTGGTCGCGTGACGTTTTCTGTGACTTACCTAACCTGTTTTCGTGAGGATGGTGATCATCAAGCCTCTTATTCTTTTCACATCAAAAGGTTCTAAAATTTTATTGTAAGACCGCATACCAAGAAATATATACGCAGCACACGAACCCTTCACTCCACTTAAACATAATACACGTTTGTATATATTGAGCCGCAATTCGGTAAACTTTGAAGAATTAATGAAACAGTGTACTGAAAAAAATGAGATGAATTAGACGAAATATTTCAGTTGTCAATGAACAAAACTTCGCATCAGTAAACGGATATACGCACTCATTGCTCCTTTTCCCTTTCATCTGTCGCTAAGAAAAATAGATCTCAAGAAATTTAGTGATAAGACCACTGAATTGGCAACTCTGGCAGAAACGAGAGACATAATCGTATTTGGCACGGTCAAGGCTCAGAATGCTTGTTTGCATATCTGAAAGAAATTCACTTGGCTCACATGGGAGATAGTTGCGACACAGTTTGAGAACCATTTTTATAGAATCAGACAAGAATATTGCATGCAGGTGTACTTTCCTTAAGAATGGTGACCAACGAGTTTTCTTTTTACCCCTAGATCTCAGATGCAAATCGGAATCAGATGGAATGTTGTCACTGCGCTGTAACAAAGTGTCTCAACAAGACAAATAAGGTTTCAGATACTAGCTATTAACATTGTATACGAAGCGTTTCGAAAGATACTTCTGTAATCTTTTGACCAACTGAAACTTTGGCAACTTCACCTGCAGAGACGGATTAACCTTTGGGTCGAATAAGCTTAAGCCCAGGAGGGAGTGGTTCGAGAGCAGAAGAAAATGGTTTAATTGTGTGTACAAAAAAGTCTTGTATATATGTGAGTATTTGGGGTGATATTCCAATACGTTTGTCTAAATTCTTCTTATATCTTGAATACTGCAAATACTATTTTTGTTTTCTAAATAGGCTCTAGACGGGTAAACATTTAGAAGCAATGGTTTTAGGACTTCGTACTGCAGTATGTTGTACGTTACATTGTGCATCATTTTTTGCTACTTGCTAAGTAGGTGTTACTTTGTAATAGATAATGTTCAAAAAGTTGGGAAATAGCTTTTATTTTTCTACAAATTTTGCGTTTCTGATGGGGGAAATCCATTTATTTTCAATCAGACACCGGGCAAATTTGCTCATTTTTAATTACATGCATTCAAACAAAAAAATCTGATCACCCCAGCACGGCATACAGTAAAAAGACGTTGATCACATGACCAACTAGACCTGTTTTATGGTAAGTCATTGGTTTTCAGTGAAAGCAAGCGTAAGTTTTTCCCACTACCTTCGAAATAAGCGGAAATTCTCAAGGCACTGCAGAATTTAAAATGTTTTCCCTCTTGATAAAAGGAAGGAATCTTATTTTAACCACTCTTTTTTGTACGACATGAAATCAACAAAAAAACTCAACTTAGTTGTTTGAAAAAAAAAAAAAAAAAAGAAAAAAAAAAGAAAAATATTTTTGATGTATTAAAACACGAGTTTCCGCAAAAGATTTACACCATTTTAAAAGGAAATGTCAATACGTAAGAATAAAAAAAAATAATGAAAATCTTGCTGGACTATCCAAAGCTGGTGTTATGCCATAATTCTTATTATTTCTAACAAACAAACATTTCTCGCGATACTGCCATTATCTTTGCTTCATTTCTCGTCGCTTCCCGTATTTTACCAAGGCCTATTTTATAAACACGCTTTTCTTTTAATTTACCTAAACTGATTGTTATGCTTGAACTACAAACTTTAAACAAATGAATTTATACAGTAGTAAGTTATTTTTTAATTTTTTTAAAAAGATATAAACAGGTTTCGTTTTCTTGTAATTAAACTTTTCTTTGACGTTTCTAGGACAACAGGTTTCTGGATAATTGCTCCCTAACAGTAGCATAGTAACTGTTAAGCCAAAGTCAAAGTTTGTGAAAATCTAATACTTGGCCATATAAATTTCCAGAGTGCAATTATCGAGGGTAGTTAATCTGGTGGGTATTTATCCACAGGCAATTGTCCTATTGGGGCAATTGTTCCAAGGGTAGTTGTCCTGATACCTTTTCTGATGTCAAAAGAATTGATAATGGTATTGAATTTTTGTTAACATAAATGACAATTCAAGTATCAATTTTACTTGTATATTATTTGAATTATTTTAACAAAAAATCTTTTGTAATTGAAGACGTTGTGAGAAAAGTCAAAAG
The DNA here is from genome assembly GCA_963457665.1 of Thysanoteuthis rhombus. Classification (NCBI taxonomy): domain Eukaryota; kingdom Metazoa; phylum Mollusca; class Cephalopoda; order Oegopsida; family Thysanoteuthidae; genus Thysanoteuthis; species Thysanoteuthis major. The sequence goes on along the minus strand of OY735211.1, from coordinate 34,927,562 downwards.
TTCGCCTCATCTTTACTTAATGCTTCCCTAGAATTGTGATTGGTGTGATCTGCTTACCCAAGGCCCCTTATGTTAATTAGTAATCCTTTTCATCTCGGCTGTGACATGAAGCCGCAGTAATACCCTGCCATTGAACCCTGTCCTTACGTTTGGTTTGGGCTATAGTTCATGTGGGACTCATCTCTTTCAAGTCCGTCATCACTTTCGTCCATCAGGTGGTCTTTGGCCTGCCTGTCTTTCTCTCCTCAGTTGGGATCCATCTTGGAAGTAACTTCAAGTATTCTTTCAATAGACATTCCCAGCCATCAGAACCTACGTTTCTTAATCTCAAGAGACATTTTCCTCTTACTGTCTGCCCACCATAGGACATCTATTTACGCATCCGGAAAAGATAAATACAAAAACAACTAAGACAAAGTTCTTAACCCCCTACCCGATGAGAGAGTTTCAGAGGGGACTTGGAACCACGAATTAATGGCAGGTTCAAACTATTGCAATACTGACCTTTCAACGAACTCCAATTCCTTAATTGCACGCGAGTCAGACTATCTTGGAAAGAAGGAATGACTTTCTGAAATGAGGCGAAAAGGGTGCATAGGCAAAATTGTTAAAAATCAGGATTCCTATACGTTGCTTAGACCAATTTTGCATCGGTATTGGGACTAAAGTAAATGGCCTCAGTACCAAAATAATCAAATAACTTAAAATCCAACAACAGCCAAAGCTTGCAGGGAAAATGGATTAAAATACGTATTTTTAAAAAAATACGTTCATTTATATCTATTCATGAATTTTGCACCAGTACCAAATCTTTTTTTCAGAACCAAAATTTGCTAGATTTTAGTTTTGAAAAATACAAAATGGACGTCCTGTTGAGAACCAGTGAACTAAGAGGACATGGAACCCTGTATGAGTACCATTAAAACTGACAAGAGTTACCATGCGGGAGGAGCATCGAAACCAGCCACGCCATCCAGATCTGGCATTAATCAAGAAGCATTTTAATCAATTAATAAATAGTGACAGCATAAAACGATCAAGAAATAAATATTTGTATCATTTCACGTCGCCAGAAGGGCGTTGGGGTGTAAGTTTTCATTGGTCGGGGAGGCGAAAGCCTAGGGTGAAGGTGGATGCTGATGCAGTCTGTGGACGAAGGAATGTGACAATCTAATCACTATTATGATGATTCATGGCTAAAGGCGGAACATTACGACTACAACTACTACTAATAACTATCTGAAACTTTTCTCCGACAAGAACGCTCTCCTTCTCTAGCTCATTACCCAGACATATCCATCACAGGTTGGTGGAATCCTATTCGTGTCTCGAAGTGTGAAACGGTGCAATGATAAAATAAATAAAAACAAAACAAAAACAAAAAAAATAAGGCAATCCTGAATTCAGTGTGTTAGAGTGAGACGATGGTTAACTTGAGTGCGAGTGTATACCGTAGTGAATACACAATATTTGTATACGTATGTATCCTGGTACCTAACAAAATATGTACAGCTTCCCAGAAATGTTATTCGAGATGATTAAGCTGAAAGCTTAGTGTTCAGACATTAGGATTTATTAGGATTTGAACGGTGTGTGGCTTGCAAACGAAATACACTTCTAATTTTTGTATTATCCCCGAAAGAAAGCAATACTCTGCTTACAACAATTCTCTCTCCAATTGTCCTGCTTTACGGAGATAGAACTTGGCCAAGGTAAACACAAGGCCTCAATAGTGGAGAACCAAATGAATATTGAATGTACTATCAATGGCCTGCAAGTCTGATTTGCTCAATATCAAGCATGAACTATCGTGGAAACCTATTCTGCAAAGACAATGCTTATGAAATCTAAAACGAATCTTTTAATCACGAACCCTTGACGTTTGATAGATCTTTTGTTCTTTCTCTTATTTGTATATACAAGGTGTCGCAAAAGTAACCCCAGATCTACCCTAACAGTAATGTCAGTTCCGAGAGAATCAACTATTCCATGCAATGTTCAATACGCTAAAAAATTGTAAGATCAAAGACTCTTGCTGATTAATCGGACATGGAAAAATTAAAATCATTAGTAAAATTCAAAACTAATTTGACCAGAATTGTTTCCATTTCGCTTCTACCTTCATCTGATAAATTAGTCAGCTTCTTCAATTATACTACCAATTTTTGGCACGCTAGCGTGCAGAACATTAAATTAAATAGCAACTTCCCTTAGGACAGGCGTTACTGTTGGGACACTACCAATCTTTTGCGTATGTAAGTTTTACAATGTCTAAGAGAGCAAAGCGTTCTATGGTCTCCGGGGGTTTGTCTATTCCCGTTACAAGACCCTCAACTCAGCTAATACAGCATACAGAACAGAAGAAGAAAAAAATCCCTGTATCACCAGAAACTATACATGAAAAAGAACTCCATTGGATCAACTTCACACAATTTTTAGAAGAAAGAAAAAGTTAAAGTAAACAACATTTTAGTAGCATTAAGGTCAATTTTGATCTCAGATAAGATTTTTTCTATCTGGTAGGTTAATCTAATTTTTTCTACTTGTTTAAAAAAATTAACTATCAGTAACAAACAAACGAACAACAATGAATAAATGATTAAACTAATTACACATTGCATGAAATCTCCAAGGGTGATAGAAGTCTCATATCACGAAAAGAGGACACAAAAAGAATGAACAAAAAAAAAAAAGGAAAATTATCGAAGACAAGTACACCCCAAAAGGTTTATACTGCTTGCGTTTATCTCATATTGCTTTGTAGAACACGTTAGGCAAGGTTACCATTTGGTACTGGGAAGGGGAGGTGATGATGGTTCATCCGAGGGTCTGCGTCAAGTTTCATATCAATCCAACATTTAGCATTACAAGTTGTGGTACAAGTAGCAGGATGAGGAGGGGGGTGGTTCTACCGAAGGTCTGTGTTCCATTAGGTAATTACCCCTGCTGATAAATGATTAATATTGATTGATTGTTGTAATTGTTGTCGTTAATGGACAGTTTTTGAGTATATATATATATATATATATATATATATATTGTTGAAACAGGTTTTTCTCCCTAGCATTATTTTATTGCGATGTTTCACCAAGAAACGAAGCATGGTTTGACGCTAATTTCAATCCCCACCTTCAATATAATCTATTAGAGAGCCAAATTTCAGAGGAGAGTTCAACACCCAGATGATTCTGTTGAAATATCTGTCAGATCACTCCATCATGAATGTGCAGATATTTGAGGATTTAACGATAAAAATGATCAAATTCGTGGCAGGTCGGTGAGTGGACTACAGAATATAGAAATGTCTGAAAGACTTGAGCTTATTTCAGATTTAAAATTCTAAAAGATAGCTGAAATGGGCAGAGGTCATGAACAAGATGAAAGTAATACAAAAATGGCGCATTGACGAAATGAAATGGAGTAGAAAGGAATTCATCTAAAATCACTCTGAAAGAAAGGAGTTGGTCATAGACTTTGACGTTCGCCGCGGTGTGGGAGATGTAACAAGTATCATGATAGAAATCAATGTCCAGCAAAAGGGAAAATATGCAAGAAAATTCGGTGAAAATGAACCATTCCTCTGAATGCTGCAAAACGAAAATTTAAAAATATTCGTGAAATACAGCAAGAAAACAGTGAATATTTTTCTGCTCGGTAAAACTTATGAAGTTTTTAAAAATCCGGCAAAAGAAACTTGTTATGCAAAGGAAAATTCAGAACTTTAACGGAAGGTAAAGGTGAGAAATTCACGCTATTTTTTTCTTCGTTGAAAGTCAGATTACTGAAAATCTGTTATCGGGAGAGATAGCTCACGAAATGGATCTAGTATTTATCGTAATTGACATAAAAAAAAAAAACGACGCATTTGACACTAGAGGCTGTATGAAAGGAAAACCAGTAAAAATTGGCTGAAAAGAAAATGTAAAGCCATTTTGCGTCAATCCTGCCAGACGGATTCCATTTCCTATTTTACCCAAAGTAACATCGACTGGAGCGTAATGGAATTATTGAAAAAGTCACACAACCTCCAGACTGGAGCCCGGAAAAAAAAATGGAGTCGTACGTTTGTATGTTGATTTTTTAAAAAATGAACCAAGAAATACAAGAGGCCATACCTGCCGACCCTATTTTCGTTACCAAAGTGACTAATTTTACGCTTAATAAGTAGCCAACAAAATAAAGAATTAAGGAAGAGGTTAAACTTTATTTTTCTAATCGAAATTATTATTCTATCCGGATAGAATTGTGATTCCGGAAAAATCAAGAGCTGAAATCCTCCATTCAATACACACTGGCCATACGATCCTGAGCAAATGTGAGGGGCGGTCTAATTCTTCGGCGTGGTGCCTAGGAATATTGCAAGAAATTGAAGACTTTGTAAAAAACATGATTCTTGTATTCAACACTGTCCAGCAAATGATATGAACCTCTTAAACCAACAACTTCAAACCTGACAGATCGTAGCAAAAAAATTGGCACGGATTTGTGTACGTGGAATTGACAGCAGTATTTAGTCGTTATTGACCATTTTTCTCGGTACTTGGAGATTGTAAGCACCGGTTTAGTGCCAAAGTCATAGGGAAATTGAAAAAAAAGAAATCTTTACTGGATGGGGTGTCCCTAATGAAATTGTCAGTGACAATAGTGGTCAGTTTGCGTGCTCTGCTTATAGAGATTTTGCCGAAAAAATATAGGTTTATCCATATCCCTGCTAGCCCTAATTTTCTGGAAGCAAATGGAGAGGTAGGAAAATAGCTTAAAGATCTCGTATACTGCCTGATATTTTCCTTGCACTGATGGCATACTGAAGTGCGTCGGTCACTGGAACAATTACTGCACAATCAATAACGGGAAAGAAAACAAGAACCACATTTTGTAACCACCCAGATAAATTGGAACCTACATGGCCTGAGCATATATTGTACAAACAGAGTACAAAAATCTCCGGTGAAATAAAAACATATCTTATTTTTGGGAGACGAGACTACATCTGTACAATTTCAAAATCGGATTCAAAAGGACAATATTGTGAAATCAAATACTGTGGATTCGCCTCCAAATAATACATACTGCAGAAACCAGGATATTTTAAGGACTATGTTTAAACTTGAAACACGAAGGAAAAAAATTTTAATAAAGATTGTGTTCTAATAACTTGGAAAGGTAGGTGTTCAAACAGGCAGTTACACCTGCCGATTAATGCCGTATATTGATGGTGTTTATTGTTAAAAGACGGTTTTTGAATAAATCTATACATATGGTTGAAACGTGTCTTTCTTCCTTGCATTATCTTACTGCGATATTTCATCAAGAAACCTAACAATCCTAAGTTTCATATCAATCCAACATGACACGGTCGAGATGATTCGTATCTAGCAATACTAGTTCAAACTAAATAAGATGATAATTGTTCACCCGAAGGTCTGGATCAAGTTTCATATCAATACAACATGATACGTGTGAGGAAATCGATTACATATTATGAACTGACAGACAGACCGACCAACCGAATGCATGTAAGCATATGTAGTTCAATTAATTTTCCTGCATGCTTATTCTGATGATGAATTTCAAGTCATTTAATCATTTTCGTACTGATCAACTTAATTTGGTCCCAAGACCATACAAATTTAGTCTAGGTCCACAAAAGACATCTGGCAACCCTTCTGTTGTGGTGGCTGTTCCTGATCTCGTAAGACAAGGACAGTGAGTTCTTTTTAGTTTAGTGGTTTATGGTCGTCGTTTTGTGTCTAAGTTGACTTAATCTAACAAATGGCTACCGACATTCAACTAACACTTGAACTTGTGCTTGGGTGGAGGGTTTATCATCTGCTCAGTATACTTGCAGTTGGATGAGTACCATTTAATTTCTGATAAATCTTGACACTAAAATGCCTAAAATCGTTGGATAACTTCATTTGTTACTGGTAAGGCTTATTTTTCTCTATCTTTAATTTCTAGATGAAAAATTGTCAGCCATTATTAATTTTTGATTAACTTTTCCTTTCATCTCGATTCTAATTGCTTTTCATCGCAACTACTCAGATAGTCCGTGAAACACCACAGATCAGGATCTAAAGAATAAGCTTTAGGCAAGATTCGAACTCTCCTCCCTTTTACCTCGAAAAAAACTTACCTGGGTATGGCAACTGCTTTACCAACTGAGCTACTGGACCAAATAAATTATTACCATGTAAACCTTTACTCTTAAATTCCCTTGTTTTGCACCGTACTAATAAACTTTTAGGTTCCTGTAGTTTCTGTATGGATAATTTGGTCGTATGAGCCTAGTTTCGAAACTCTAAAGCAGGGGTGTCAAACCCGCAGGCTGCATACGACCAGCGGACAACTTATCTATGACCTGCAGCGTAACCATTTTCGTAAACAATATATTCCAAAAACTTGGCCATTTCTCCCTCCCGACTCCTTATTTTACATTACACAACAATAGTATTAACGTAAATAACCTATCCACCAAGTACAACAGGTTGTCAATCACTTTTAAGGTTTGGCAGCAACTCACTTGGGGAAGAATAGGTAAATCACCCTACCCCGTTGCAGCCTCCCTGGGGGAAAGGAAATACATACCCCCCAAATATCGTTCATCCTCCGAACTGCAAGTAGAAATACATCCTTTTTTATAGACATCTATCAAACATTCTTGGATACATAATATGAAGGTTAATTCAAATTTTGTATGATGTGAGATACTATGAGCTAAGACGAAAACCGATTCTGGTTGCTCGTCTACAGATTCAAGTGATAAAAAACTTGAATTTAAATGTATGGAACAACTTAGATTTCATTGAATTTTAAAATTAAAAATTCATAAACCCAGACAGGTATCGAAAAACTGATATGGGTCGAAAAACTCAGCGCTGGCAACCTTGGCAAATATTAATTGCTTTTCGTTCTTGCCCAGTCTGGCTTTCTATCTGTGCATTTTCTTTTCCTTTTTGCATTTGTTGGTTTTCATCTATAATATTCTGTAATTTGAAATAAAGTAAATATTAACAATGTTAAGATATGGGAGAATTGAGGAAGAGAAGCAAAGTTATCAAGAAACCTGGGAACATTTGTATTTGGTAACGGAAGTTGAAGATAATGTACGATGCTTGATAAGCCTACATACTATTTCTGTACAAAAAGTGTATGACTTCTGGAGACACGCAGGACAGTATAAAGCATTCACAGGAATAATCTGAGAAGGGGTTCAGCAACTTAAAAGAGCCATTTCGAGGCAACAACATTTAAAAAAAACTCGAACAGAACGAGTTAAAATGGAGTAAGAGCAAGATTTTCTCTCAGCAAAATGATCAGAAAATCGTTATAACCATCCACTGAAGCTAATGTTATCAAAGGCTGTTTTTTTTTCCTAAGCCACTAGTAAAATCCTGTCCCGAGAAGGAGAAAATTTTCGTGAGCATCAACTGATCAGCAAATACTCTTGCCAGCCGTACCACCGTTTTACTGGCAACTCATACCAGCAACTGGACACTGCTGTAAAAAAATTGAAACATTTTTCATTGCACCTAATGAAAATGCAGGCGTTACAGATACTGCTCACCGTGTTGTCTTTATTCGAGGAGTTGGAAAAAGCAAAAAAAAAAAGTCTTGATGTGTTCATCTCTGCTATACGTTGTATTCTGTTCGAAGAAGGGGAAAAGGTTGCAGATGAAAATATCATGGACGTAGTTGTGAAAGCAGTCAATTTTATACGGATAAAGGGTCTTAACCATTAGGTATTTGCTTCTATCTTATTCACCAGAGATAGTGAATGTGAGGTGGCTCAATCGGAGAAATGTTCTGAAAACATTTTTTTATTCATTTTGAGAGAAGAAACAGGATCGATCCTGGTAATAAGATGTTCTTGAAATAATTGATCCCACTTTTCTATATAACCTTGCATTCCTAATTGATCTGGCAGACCATTTGAACATGCTAAACCTGAAGCTCCAAGGCACGAAGCAGGTTATCACAGGAGTGTATGACAAAGTGAAGTCTGTCAAGAATAAATTTTACTTGTGGGCAAAGCAGCCAGTAGTCGGTATCTTATCTTAATTCACGGCCTTGCAGCCATGAGGGAGGGTCTAAACACAATGCTTGAAAGAATATGCAGATATAATGTTAAATCTGCTTGCAGGCTTTGGCCGGCGGCTTCTAGACTGTTTTGCATTAAAAAAAAAAAAAAAAAAAAGAAAAAAAAAGCCATCTATGCTTTTTGCAACTCCACTGACTGGATATCGATACCGTTTCTGAAGAATTTCAGAGGGAATCGGTACTACTTCAGTGAGATACTGTACTGGATCACAAATATGCAGAGGCCGGTGTTCCAGATTTCTACTGGTTCATTCTACGCGAGAGATTTCCCTAAGTGTTTGCCAAATTGTGGCCATGTTTGGAAGCATATAAGTTTATGAACAGTCTTCTCAACAATGAAAATGTATAGATCTGTATTACGCTCAAGACTTACTGATGAACAATCAGTGTTGAAGCTGGTTTATTTACGGGATTTGAAGCCAAATCCCTGGTTGCTGCAAAAGGTTGCCTAAATCATCTTCAACATGAACTGACTGGTATCAAATGAAGCCAATTATTACTCTATGTATCTTTAATCGTAAATCCGAATTCAGAAAAAAAATAATCATCGTTCCTATTTTATTTTCATTCACATTGGACTAATTCACATTCTTCATTTACTGCCATTTGAATATTCATTTCTCCCTGTAGCCTATTAGCTGTATTGCTGGTGGAAATTGCAGACCCCTACACTTTTGGCCCGCTGCACCTCTTTCCCATGACGAAATGGTCCTTTTGTGTCCTCGAGTTTGAGACCCCTGCTCTGAAAGATGGGCAGAGGGGAAAGCGTCCGGGTGTAAATAGCGGTTCGCCTAGATATCTTGAGCATTCCAATAAAAACTTTCTGTAAGCCAGAATAGCGTAAAGCGAATAAGCAATTACCATTAATTTATTTGAGGACATTTTTTTAGCATTCCCAGACTCCGACAAATGGTGATGATGGTATGATAGGCTGAACCGTTGGAGGTTCGGTCAGTGGGGGGTACAGGCGGCTCAAGTGTAAGAAACAGAGAGAGAGAGGGGGGGATTACACACTACCCCTGTAACAGCTCGCAGTGAAACAAACACTGAACGCTATATTCGTTTTTATTTTTGTAAAAGCGAAAATGCATCGTAAAGAAAACTGGCTAAACCAGGGATACTTGTAAACATTTAAATTCACAACGAATGAATAGTATTAAATCAAATGAACCTTTTCATTATGTACAAGAGATTTTTTTCCTGTGAGTAAGTCAGAACTTCAGAAAATGTCCATAATAAAGCATTCTTGATAGTAAGATGCGTATACATTGAGATTTATTATGTTTCAATGGAAAAAAAAAAAAAACACTTAAAAAAAGTTTTTTGATTAAATTTGACTAGTTTTTACCTTCCTCTTAATTTTTAGTTGTTTTTATACGGCTTTCAATTCACCGGAGGCTTGCTCTTTATTTCAGATTTGTGGTTATAGAAACGATGGCCCAAATGGAAAGTTGTAAAAAACGACTAAAAATTAAGAAAGTTAGAAACTAGTGAAATTTTATTAAAAAAAAAAAAAAAATAATAATGGTGTTACAAGACTTCATCATAATAATAAACAATCTGTTTTTTTTCATCTACAAACCATTTTTTGTAAGTAAATAATAAATAAATTCATCGCGTTCAAGCGATAAAAATCCACCCATGCTTTTTGCTGGAGTGCGTATATTTATAAGTATGTACTAAACAGCATAGCATAGTCTGGCACAAGGCCACTAATGTAGAGTAGGTACCCGGGAGGATCGAATTTACTACACAGCAGTAATGGTCGGCTAAAACTACCACAGGGCCACAAAACTGGAACACCCGGTGAAGATCAAATTCACTACATTAACTAATAGTCTAACGAGAATAGTTCACTGAGCCTCATTCTATGTCAGACGGTCAACGAGAGAGAGAGAGAGAGAGAGAGAGAGAATCTGTAAACCTCCAATAGCTCATAGAATCTATACTATTAATGTAAACTGATAACACAAAATATTATGACCAGCGATATGTGACAAAAAATCTACTTGTAACAATTGCGTATTTCGAGGTAACGAAGAAGATGAGCCGGCCTTAAGTACTTTTGATGAATTGAATTCTGCACGTATGGGCAAGAACTGTCATCAAAGCATTTCCTAAACGGCTTGGTGTACGGGGAGCTCATGATCAATTGTGGTAAGTATTTATCAGGCCAGTCAGAGCTCGCATGCTAACCAGTGTCCATCATCGTTTTAGCGCAGGTGGATGGTGGACCTCTAAATATTAATCTAGCAACAAAATAACTAGCTTTAACTCCAAAATAGCTAAACTGATCGCAGCTTGGTTATAACGCAGCGTTGCGTTTTTTGGACTCCATCACTCGCGTTATAACGGGGGAAGCCTAGATTCATTGATTGGCTTATCTTTTATGCCGCATTTTAATTCTCATCTTTGTATTTTCTTATCTGTAAATCTGAAAAGACAGTAAATCGATTACTGTCGAGGAAGCTGTTGAAGAATCAAGTATACATTATCAAAACTCTCTACCTATAAAATAAGAAGTATTTTCCTGTCCATAATAATGGACCCTTCGACTTGAAAGTAACAATTTTTGCTATCTCACCTTTTGAAAGAATGGACTCTTCCAGTTGAACGAAGTAGTTTTTTGTTCTATAAAAAAAAAAAGGCTTCTAATAGAATTTCAAATATATCCGTGAATTTTTCACGGGGATTAAATAGTTCTTGTTAAATGATAACATATGGACACTGACCCAAGTTGCTTATCAAGTAACACTAATAAATATATTCTAACATTGTAAATATATAATTATTTTTTTGACAATTTGATTTTCTTTTAATGGCCCGTCATTTATCAATTATAAAAGTAAATTTGACAAACGAGCAATTTTGCTTGACACGCGAGAAGAAAAGCTACAAGGGTATTGAAAAGAAATATTTTCTGTTCATAATTACTGTGTTGATTATTGGGTCACTGTTTTGCCCGGGCAAGTAAAAAAAATGACGGCAAGTGAAATGTATGGATACATAGTGTATTTTATGTACGTAGATAATAATAGGTATTCGGGTATTTGCATTGCGGTGAGCTAGGAGAATAGCAGGTTTGTTGACCATAAACGGATTTTTATTTTTTGGTTTTATTACTTTTTATACATTAAAAAAAAAAAAATAAAAAATAAAATAAAATAATTCTTTGAATTCAGCATTTTCATAACGTCATCAGAATATAAATGAAATTCCATTTTCTACATCAGTTACGTGAATGAAATTCCATTTTAACTCAGTTATTGCGTCCCTCAGCGTGACAGAAAACATCTGCACATTGGTAATAACTATCATATGCGATTTCTGTCTGAAGATTGTAAAAAGACAGTCTCATTGTAAAGGGGTGTGGGTGGCACAACGGTTGATGGCACAGAGTATGGAATCGGCGAAGTTAGTTCAAACTACAAGCGAGACAGTTTGTGTTCATTTTGCACTGATACCCTTGGGAAAGGCATGAATTCACCCCAGCAATTGGTAAATAGCAGGGAAATTGGAGCCCTTTAGCCTTGTAGAATAATTAATCGTGGTCTGTCAGTGAAAAAGAGACAACATTATTGCCTCGTGTGTCGCGTGGGTAACTCAGCTGAGCTAATTTTAAAGATATTTGAGACTAAACATTGTCTTTCCATATTTAATTGAGAGACAAAATTTTGACCAAACTCTGATTAAGGGATTCTAAATATATAGAGCTATTATTGTGGTTGTTCTTGTCGATGTGAGTGTGTTTACGTGTGTCTCTCTGTTTCTCTGAGTCTGTACTCTTATAACTTGAGAACTACGCATTCCACGACAAAACTAAAGGCATATTCGTCTCAATTTACCTACAGCACAAATTTTAGGTCGAATTTCGCCAGATTTTAAGTCTTTGGCGAGAGTTTTGATTAACAATGCAAGGACGACTATATTTAGATTGTATAAAGTGTTAGGACGCATGTTGAACGGGAATGAAACAGACGTGGTTTCTTTATTTACAAGTGGTCGGTATTGTGTAAGAAGAAATATGTTGACGGACATTTTTTTACTGTGTTATTTCCCTCTGAGCAATGCTGGGAATCCCTGCTAATCTCACATAAAATTTCCCTAGAAATGAACAGTCCCAAACAACTGTTTTAATAACTGAATTAGGGATACATTTATATTCATGGTAAGTTAAGTCCAGAACTACGAACATATCCTCTGTGTGAATTTTCATTGGTCACCTATCGTAGCCAGGTGGTCAGCAAACAAGTATACCTATTTACAGTTATAATAAATTCGATCCCTACTCGGCACTCCACTATAATGGCCTTGTGCCAGATTAAGTTAAACTCGCCTCGTATCTACTGGCATGGGTTTGATTCTCACGGTATGCCTGCACTTGTGTCGTAACAAACTGAACTTAGAAAATTACTTATTTAGGTTACCACATCGAGAAGTAATGCCAAGCTAGTCTTTTAAACAATTGATAGTTTTGAGTTCAATCCTCCCTGAGATCCCCATACTTCTGGTCTTGTGCTTAGTAATACCGTATTTGATGGCATATAAGATCATCAGTCATTATATTTCAGCAGGAAATATTAAGACATTTTCAATGTATTTACAGGCAACCATTTAATGTGATGGTAATACGTTATTACTGTAGCAGAAAAATGTCGATTTATAGGTATGTTCCATCTTGTAGGCCACAATTTTGCATCTAAGGAGCTGAGATTTGACATAAGCTATATGAAGTTGACTTCGGAGGCAACTCGAGATCATTTCTAGCCGAATGGGGCAATTGTGAGCTACAATTTTGCACATAGGAAGCTGAAATTTGGCATGAGGACACATTTTTTCCACAGAGGTCATGGGCAGTGAGTTTGACCTCAGGTCATTCGAGATCATTAGGGGTCATCTCTAATTTCTATTAAGACAAATACAAGTCACATTTATGTTGATAGGTGGCTGAAATTTGATATAGGGGTACAACTCTCCTCTACAAGGGTAATGAGCGGTGTGACATTTATAGCTGAGGTCATTCGATATCAAAAGAAGTTATCAGATGTCACTTCCAGTCAATTGAAGCAATCGTTGGCTACGATTTTGTGCTTAGGAAACTGAAATTTAGGATAGGGATGCAGCTTTTCACAGTACGATAGATTTCAGATGTCTGTCGAGATCATCAAAGGTCATTTTTTTCATTAAGAAAAATGTAGACCACAATTTGAATTCATGAAGTTGAAATTTGGCTTTGGAATAGATCTTCAAAGAGTTAAGAATATGAAATATGTTGGGTTAAGATCCGAGGTTATTGAGGTCATTTCTAGCTAACCGAAGCAATTATAGGCCAGACTTCTGCACATAGGAATCTGAAGTTTGACATATGGATACATCTTCAAACTGTGAACGTCATGGGCCATGTGAGGTTGACCTTGGAGGCCATCCGAGGTCACCAGAGGATATTTCTGGTCATTTCTGATAAGATAAATATAAGGAAGATAACTCATTTTTTAAAACTTCACTTAAACTTTCACCAAATATTTCTCCCCTGGGCAAGGGGGATCTAAAGATTTCTCCCCCAAATCAACTAATAATTGAATTTCTGTGGAAAATTCTGGTACTTATTTATCTATGAATGATTTTTTTTTTCATGGAAAGGGTAAACTAAATATATGTTGTAGTCAGTAGATCGACCCACTCTCTAATTTCATGAAATCTATGAAATACAATTTTTTTTTCTCAGGGCAACGCCGGGTACCCTTTCTAATATATGTATATATATGAGAGAGAGAGAGAGAGAGAGAGATATGAAAAATTGGGAATGAGACAAACTCGGTAGTAAAAGTATACGAGGACTTTATTTGTTAATTGAATCATAAATTCATGAGTCTGCTCTACAGGTTTCGGGAAGAGTTACTGTATTCAATAGCATGTATCTTTTTATGGTTAAAAGGTTAGCATTCCATAGAAAACAAATTTAGCATCAGATGTCATGCTTTGAGAAGAAAAATGGAAATTAAACATCAAGATTCCTTGGAGGCCATAGTGGTGGTTCGATTAGATCTTTTGTAGGAAGTAGTAGCAGCAGTTATGGGTATTTTATTGGTTGTACTGGCCAAGGGATGGGCATTCTTAACAATTGGTTGTCATGGTTATTGTGAATCTAGGTCATGGTCCGGTGTTGAGCTATTTGGATATTTAGTAAGGTGGTCTAGAGTACATACATAACCTTAATTGATAAGTGTCAGTGGTGGGATAAAACTGTAGGAGTATTAATCGATCGAAGTGTATCTGGGGAGGGTTTGGTGACAAGGGTGAAGTATTGGGAAATATTTCAGTTTGTAGGCCACGTGGTCGAGGCTACCTCCAGCAGTAATCAAGGTGATAGGATATAGATTAGAGGGTATCCTTGATTAGTATGATGTAGAATCAGTTAAGAATATATATATTATATATCCAGACTCTTATAATTCATCTTGGTCCTCAGCCCAGCCTGCTTTTTCGGACTTTAATCACTACCCATCCCCAAAAGAATCAAGTAATAGCCTTTTCGTACGACGGATGAAAACTGTAGATTGAGTTTAGCATTATATTGCATATAGATTCCCTCCCCCATAAAAAATATTAAAGATTTCAGTACGGTCTGATTTGATTGAAAGAACAAAAAATTATCTGAGAAGAACGTTTTTCAAATTTTTGAACCAGTTGAAAAAAAAAAAAAAAAAAAAAAATTATTTGTCTTTTATAAAAATAAAGATGAACAAAAACTGGTAATAATTAAAAAAGAGATTCATAAAATGCAAAACAACAAACAGGAATTATTATAACTTATGATTGTAAATTGCATTAGATCTATATATCATGATTTGATTTCATTCCCATTTTGTCAAATCATTTTCGCTTTAAAAAAAAGAAAAAAAAAAAAAAGAGGCCGAAATGTCCGGGGTAGAAATATTTGCATCTGAAATATCTGCAGCAGATTCATCTAGGCCGAAATGTCCGTTTACCCCCGATATGTTCCCAAAATAAATCCGCGGTACCTATTCCAGTGACCTTCTCTCAAAACTTAATACTTTAAATTTTCTATTCTATCTTTTGGCGACCTTCTTTCGTGTTGCTAGCTTCTCTTCTTTATTTCGATCCCCTCTTTTGTATTCTATCTCGGGATTTGTCCACCTGGTGGAGTTATCTGGCTCTGCAGGGTTCGACTGCACAGTATTAGATGTCCTATAAAAGGCCTCAAAGTGACATACAGCTTAGTTATTAGGTATAGACAGCTAGGGGGTCAAGCTGTCACTCTTATTCAAATACTAGTTAACGTATACTAATATATACATGAAATGGATAAATGATCCGATAGAACGAATTGCGTTATATCATTTTGAAACTTATTTGAAATGTTCTCCCGTTGAAACGGTTGGTCGGGTCTTTGCCTTAGCACTGGCTGTTCAGCTCAATGGTAAGACCAGTCCAACGGTGAAGTGGCTACACTATCGGTTGCAGGTTCGATTCCTGCAGCAGCCCCATTTTCCTTAAATTGTTTATTCTATTTACGCTGTCCAGGCCATGTTATTGCGAGAGATCATTTCAAGTAAGAGTTTCGATAAATGCTTATAAGCCAAGGAACCGTAGCCTACTGATGGAAAAAAAAGTATTCCTTTTCCTTAACAACTATTCATTTGTATGTGTAGAAAGGAAAATCTATTTTTGAAGGCAATCCCTAGAAAATACGATAATTGGAATAGGTTCCCAGAGTAAAGTTTGAAAAACAACTGCTTTAGCATGACCAATTGGTCTCATTGGTCAACTAAAAAAATTCCTACGGAACCCTATTACTGAGCCAGGACAATAAGTATTAAGATTAAAACTGAAAACGAATTAACCACTACTACACAGAATTCAATCCTGATAAAGCCGGAAGGCAAGTATTAGATGACTGACAAACCAAAACCAGCTAACTACACGATTTCCTTAGAACAATTAACTCTTTGAAGCGCTGTGGGTTGAATTTCATCCCACTCGAAGTGTTGGTATCTGCGTGGTGGGTCATTTTTAATGCCTCTACCACCTTTTTATCTTAATATATCTCGGAGCACAGAGGGTTACATTCTATGCCACCATTTTGTTTAGTATGCAGACTGATCAACAGATGGCGAAGTTACATCAAAGTGGAAGGAAAAGAAATGGGCGTCAAAGAGTTAACGTGGCAATAAACAAATTCTCAAGGAAGGAAAAACAAACTTGTTTGCTTCGCAAGCCATTTATCGTAAATCGGTTGCTCTTGGTTGCATTATGTATGGATCAAGCACAATGGCACAGTGCCTAGGTCCTACGAAAAGTTTAGGGCCGATTAAAAATTACATTTCAAATCATTTCAGAAATTTGGATATAAAATTATAAAGATATAGATGTATGAAAGTAGAGAATTATATTTTATTTGAATACAAGAAAACGAAACAATAATATTTAGCAAAATTACTCACGTACAATACATCAAAATATATCAAATGCGAACGTACCGGAATATTTTAATTGCAAGATTTCTGATAATGTCATCAGAGTCTATCTTATTTTAAATTGAAATTTTTAAAAAAAAAGAAAAAAAATTTAAAATCTTACGGAAGATAAATAAAATAAAACAAATACAAAGAGTTAGTGAAGAAAAAAATAACCTGCAAAAATTACCAACAGAGAGATCAACCCGTAAACAAGAAAAAAAAAAAAAAAAAAAAAAAAGGAAAAAGAAACAAATAAAATAAGGTGGGTGTTTTTCCAACCAGAAGATAGACATTTCCCAATAACGTCCTAAGTAGGTACCCGAGTAAATCGAATCATTCGCCTGAAGAAGACCAAAAAGGCAGAACCATAAACGTACTAGTGTAGCGTATCAGCGTATCTAAAGCTCTACTTCAACTAAATGTCTGATGTATGGAGCACTTTGAGGAATGAACCCATCACACATCAGGTATTGGATTACTGATTTGTATTTCGGTATATATATATATGAGAGAGAGAATTAATCATTTTATCTAAAATATTTATATCGTTAAAATAACCTTTTGAAACCCAAAAGGTATCAACCAAACACCTTAATCCGGCTTCGCTGCACACGGTTCGATGAATCAGATTACTTATACACGTCTGTGGTAGGCGCCTACTGTAGTTTATTTTGTAGACAGATTCGCTTGACTAGTGAGTTCGATCCTCATTGGTTGCCTCGTATTTAATGTTTCCTTAATTCATCTCCAGCTCAGCCCTGCTTAATGGATCCGGTCTGGTTAATGTTTCAGACGCCCCACCAGGCCTGGCTTATGGTTTATACATCCCACCAGGTCTGGTTAATGATAAATTCGCACCTAAATCTGGTTAATGTTTCGGGCAGTTTGCAAGCCAAGTGTTACCTACTTTAAATTCACGCAAATAAAAAAAAAATGCGTAGTTCTTTTCTATTCAAAAAACATATTTGATTGTCTACGATGCACAATACATATTTGTGTGGTGAATTAGCTCCTCACAGGGTATCCCACTTTTACGGTTTTGTGCCAGAAAAAATTTAGACAATGACCTACCTCGTGGCTGAAATGATAACGAGTATCCCATCGGTGGAGAGTGCTGAGTTTCCCATACATCTATACCCCTGGGTGAGCTGAAGCGAAGGCCAAAACTCTTACAATCATGGGTTTTTAACGACTAATTTGGATGGACCAACTTTACAAATCCTTGATGAGAATTATATATGGGACAGTGGTAGAGTTTTGTGAGGTCGGGTCTACAGATACAAACACGTAAAGGGGTGCCTCGCAGGGGAATAATGGTTAGCAAGCTTGTCGAGCAGATAATTACTACCTTCGTGAGTTCGATCCTTACTGGGGAACCTGCGCTTCAAGCGACTTGTGTTGCCCTTTGTTGAGCACTATCTGATGGCTGAATTAGCACGTATTTTCCATCAGTGCCAGGAGTCGGTTTTCGAGTCCACTTAAAAAATAAAAAATTTCGAATGCCGATTTTCCAGTTTGGCAAACCCTCCTCTGTTGGAAATTTGGTGTAACATTATCTGTTTACCGACGGTCTCGAGCAGTAAAAAAGCCCTGCAGACACTCCTACGACACTAGTAGCATTACTTCAGTTTCGTATTTCACACTCCAAGGATCGTGGTCCTGAATTACAAACAGTGATTATTAATTAATTGTAATGATGATGATAATATTTATAGATAGGGTTAGCGTGCATTCAAACGAATCTGTATGAGTAACTGGGTCCACAAACTTGACTCTTTGGTTGACGATTTAATGTACGATTGGTAGCAGGGAACGCAAATTGAGCTTGAAAAGAAAACAGCCGACACTCAAATAAGTAGCTATTACTAACTCCATAGGACTGGGCCACATGTCTTTTGAGGGACCACATTAGTTAACATGTGTCAAGTTTAGTAAATACCCAAACAAACATGTTCTATTTTTTTTCAGCCACAGCTTCTTCACTCGAAGAAATTAATGAATTTTATGATATGCCGTTTTACTAATTTAACTAACATGGAATTAAGAATCAGGTCGACTATTAATTTGGTATCAAGTGTCGCAGTCGGCCCACTTATGTGTCCATACACATATTTCTGAGTGATGATTTGTTAATTTCTCTCTTTTCAATGTTTTTGTGCGAGTCGAGAGAATTTGAACATTTTTCCTTTAATACGTACGATTAATCCTCAACAATAATGGCCAATTTCAAATATTGGCATTTCCAGTCATTGACGAACATTCTTCAGACTTACATTGACGCGGTACTCGTTTGTCTGGCTCGCCTTTTCACTTTTTCGGTTAGCTCTAAATCCTTAATATAATTAGCGAGATGTCAGTCTGTCTGTGACAACTAACCGAAAGAGAGGAAGGGGACATTGTAAACAAAAGGATACAAAATACTGTACGTATTTGTTCGGTGGCTGCTGATATCATAACTGCAACTACAGCTGATACTGTCGCTGTTGTGCAAATTTAGTTTTCACCACAAATAAATGCATGAATTTTAGTTATCGATACTTTGAGTGAACCTTTCAAATTAACAACACCTTACACTAACCTTTCAAATTACTGAGTAAGCATACTGACACAGCCCACGGCTTTAGGAATACCGTTAGTAAAGCAATAGGCATTAACTAATTTTCTATAATTGTTGAGATGCCACACAATCCCTAAATCTTGACCCATTTCATCAGATAGTTCGGCCAGGGTTCACTGTAAACAATGTCTTTTGTTAATCATTTACTTCATTCCTCACCTGCCAATCTCTGGTGAATGGTTCACACACCTTCACCAAGCCTGGTTAACCCATTAACTGTGACAGGTACCGAAGGATATTAGTTATTATTGCAATGACTGAAATTTCCGCCTTTCACAGTTAATGCGTAAATGGTCCTTCTACTCCCACCTGCCCAGTCCTGGATATTTTTTTTTTTTTGCTACCCATCTGCTCAGTCCTGGTTTATAGTTCATACGCCCCAGTAGCCCTGGCTGATGGTTACTTCACGCCTAGATCTGGTTAATGTTTTGGGACAGTTTGCGAGCTACTCAATACCACCTTGGAATTTATGAAAGAAACGAATGCATAGTTCTCTCTCTCTCTCTCTCTTTCTCTCTCTCTCTCTCTTTCTCTCTCTCTCTCTCTCTCTTTCTTTGCTCCTTTAACATATTTGATTATTAAGAATACATACATCATCATCATCATCAGTCTATCATGGACATCACGGAGCCAGTATTTCCTGAATATGTCAAGTTCATCTCTCCATCTTGTGTTCTGTCGGCCTCGGTTTCTTATGTGATCTCTAGGGATCCATGTTGAGAGGTGTGATGTCCATCGGTTGTCTTTCATTCTTGCAACATGGCCTGCCCATTGCCATTTGAGTTTTTTTAATAGTTTCTATGATGTCACGAACACCTGTTTTCTACTTTATGTGCTGTCTTGTGATCTCTCCATGTAAGGTCGGGCATGTTTCTCTCATGTGCACGTTGCATACTTCTCAGTTTGCAGGCCTATCTCTTGGTTAGGTTCCATGTTTCAGCTCCATAAGTGACTATCGGGAGAATGCATTGGTTGTATACTCTTCTTTTTAGGATTAATGGGATCATCTGGTTCTTGAAAGTTGAGCTTGCTCGACCGAAGGCTTGCCATCCCAAAGTGATTCTTCGCTTGATTTCCTCCTCTTTTGAGGGTCTCATGGAGATTCGTTGTCCTAGGTAGATGTAGTGGTCTACCTTGCCGAGTTTTGCATTTTCTATCTTGACAGTAATGTTCTCAACATGATTATTGCACATGATTTTCGTTTTACTGAAGTTCATGTGTAGGCCGACTTTTTTGCTTTCTTTGTTTAGATCATCAAGCATTAGTTGAAGGTCGTGTAGGTTCTCTATGAACTTAACACAAAACAAACTGAGTTTTTATTTTATTTTATTACAAGTGGGTATGATAAATACATTATGTTCGATTCAATGTTCGAGCACAGGTAGAAAGCTAGGATTCTGAGTGCTGATTTTCAAGGTAGACAGGTCTTCCCCACCCACCGTTTTCTTAATTTTTTGTGGGTTTGTGGTAATGAATCAGCGTTTATATGGCATTCAGATCACGTGGTTTGCTTGGTGACTGAGGTAGTTGCGTTCTCTCCTTTCGGGTCAGTATTCGAACTTAAGTAGAAAGTCAGGATTTCGAATATAAATCTTCAAGGCAGAGCTGCTCTCTTCATTGGAAAATTGGTGCAACACAGTCTTTTTTATTCACTATTTGTCCTTATTCCGTAGTAAACTAAGCTTGATAAATATCTAAGTATATTTGGTAGGGCTGCTTTGTGGTTGTATGTTTCCCATGGGCGCCAGTGACCGGATTTCAAATGCTGATTTTTAAGCCAGCGAAGCCTCATACTCCAATGGCTGTCCTCACGAATTAAAAACATGAATTATGATTTTAATAAATTGATAATATACAGTTATGGTTAACATGCATTCAACCGAATCGGTAAGAGCAGGAGCAACTGGGTCTATAAGACTGTTTGGTTGACGGTTTCATGTACGATTTGTAGCAGGGACCACAAACTGAGTTCGAAAAGAGAGGAGCCGACACCCAAATAAGTAGCTACTACTAGCTCTATAGGAGGGGCTGCACATCTTTTGAGGGACCACATTACTTGACTTATCCAAGTTAGGTTTAGTTGCACCAATCTCACCTAAACAGCCACATTCAATTTCAAATGAAATATACTTGGAAGACCGGCAATACAATCTTCCAACCCTATTTGACCTTATGCCGTAAGCTTTGAGAATAAATTCACGCAGACTGTCCTGGTGATATTGGTGCAACACAATCTATCCACTATCTGGTCCTACTAAGAAAAGTTTTAAAAATATCAATGTAACATTTAGACCTGATAACCAATCGTGTAATATTCTAAGCTCCTAGGCTGATCTTTTGTGAGCTCCATCGACCTCTTTAGTAAACATCCCCTCTGTTGAATAAAATATAATGACGTTGTCACGTTAAATAACTTGTACCATTGTACTGTGTATAGAGTATAATGTAATACGTGTACAATATCATAAGGTTAATTGAATCAATTACAGAATTTAAAATACTCTCAGGTACACTCAATTAAACCATTTTTTGTACACTCAATTAAACCATTTTTTTCCTCTTGGGCCCCAGGGCTTAAGCTTACTCAGCCTAATGGTTAATCCACCACTGCATGTATGGCAGACAGGAGGTTGAGGTTAATTTGTGATGGCTCTGAAAGCTTTTTTGCCTTTGAGCAATACCGGAACATCTCGTTCGCAAATTAATAAATAACGAGCGAAGTAAATTGCTGTCAAAAAAAAAAAAAAAAAAAAAAAAAAAAAGAATGAAATAAATAAGAATAAAAACAAAACAATTAATTAAACAGATAGATTGATAGACAGATAGAAAGATGAAAATCAGATAATGCTTAATTCAAGTGGTTTAAAAAAATGATATTTGTGACTATTAGAATTTTATTTTACGACCTCAGAAAAATGTTAAATGTACATAAACACTGCTTAAAATAAATAGTTACTCTTCCTTTTACTCTCGAACCCTCTAGACAATGAGCAGTCATTTTCCCCTTCTCCCTCCCTCTCTCTATGAACAATACGAAATCCCCATTATCCGTGTTAATTTCCCCTCCTCTCAATGAACGATTCAAAGTCCCCACTGCTTATTTCCAAAAGCATGCAGGCCGTTCGACTGAAAAAGTGGGCACAACAAAAGTATCCATTTCGCATGAATCTGGATGGTAAATCGAAGCCCCTGAAACGTATTTTGGGCAGTGATTTTCAGAAAGATTTCATGGGGTTATGTTGTTTGGTTTTAGCTGTAGGCTATCGTATACGGAAGGACAGGCAGAATTTCGGTGAATTATTAAAAGACAGAATGTTACGCGAAGACGAAATAGTGGACCAGTAGTCGAGGAGTAATAGTTGCTGGATTCTAACGACAACCAATCAATGTTGCCCAGTATGGTTTGTTATTTCTAGCACTAACTGTTGGTAAAACTGACTAAAATCGGCCAGATTTTTCCATTTCCAGCTAACTTTACGGCTAAAATGTTTTATATATCTTATATTCAAGTGAGAGGCGACCTTCCGACTGTTTGTCACTCTTGAACATTAGCGCAGCCCAACTAAACTTCCCATGCTTACATGAGAGATCCAGAGGACAGTTTTGAAATGAATAAACGTTCAGAAAGGGTTCTATGATGCCAAAGTTGGACCTTAATGTCTGTCCATTTACATTCTTATATAAATTTAGTTCTCAGTAATCGTGTTCGTGTTAAAAAAAAAAGAAAAAAAAAGAGCCACGGGAAGACAAATTTAACTGACATCAGTATCAGCAGCAACCATTCAGTAGAAAGTTAACTCGCAAGCAACGGTCTACTTATTTTTATCGGATGAAATATTATAAACCGGCAATTCTCAAACTAAGGGTCGGGACCCCTCCGCGTAAAGATCATTGGGTTTGGGGGAAAAATATCAAGATTAATTATGCAACTAAAGTTTAAAAAAAAAATCTCTGTACAGATATTTACTCCTATCGTCGCTTGTTGTGAAATGACTCAGCGATATTCAATAATTTTTTGTAATTTCGTTCCGGTTACATTTTAGTTATTTTCCCATAATAAACAGGAAACACCGTAATCAATATTTTGCAAATTTTTTCCGGTGGGTGGGGTTAATTTGTTTCTATGTTCGCTTAAAGAAAGATAGCGACTAAAGACTAATAACGCTGAGTGAGGGGTCGCGAAAACATTTGTCCCATCGGTCGCGAATAAAAAAAAGTTTGTTATTCATTTTTCAATTATCAATTACCCTCAGCTTAATTTTTATTCGATTTCTAGTTTATGATTTCTCTTACCAGTGAAAACAAAAAACGTATTGAAAATTAATTTTCTGAAGAATTTCTTTGTGCATCCAAATCAATATTACCTATGTTACCTTTGGATAAGAGTCAGTTGTTAAAAAAAAAAAAAAGATTTTGTTTCGGGGTCCAATTTACGATGTAACTGTAATACTGAATTGGAAACTTATTTTCCGTCTATCGTACGGCCTCTGAAATCAGTAATGGTGTCTGTCTTATCGCCTGTCATACTACGAAAAGCATCTAAGAATGGACAAAGCGCAACCAAATTTGGTATACATACTGAAGAGACACAGGAGGAGGTTTTCAAATGATTTTTTTACGGAAAAAAAAATATATCGAGGACTTTGTGGGGGGGGTCTATTTGCTATGTAAGTATAATTCCTGAGTGGAAGCTTACTTTCTGTTCATGCACACATCTCATGTTTATATATGATTTTTCAAGGGGTCTGAAGTAAAGGAAGATCCCTTCCATCTTTCATGGGTCAAAAGTTAGGGGAGACTTTTTCCTCTCGGTAAAAGGGTCAATGTAAACAAACGGCTTTTTCCTACTTGAAGGGGTCAAAAGTGTTTTAAAGGAACCTTTCCGCCTTCAAGAGGTCAAAACTAAAGGGAGACTTTTCCCTCCCTTCAAGTCTGTAGTAATGAGAGATTTCTCCCCGTTCATGGGTCAAAAGTTAAGGGGGACTTTTTCCTCTCCTTCAAAGGCGTTAGAAGCAATAGAGATTCAAAAGTGAAGGAGAGGCGTTGCTGAAGGGGTGGGGGCTATTTTAAAACATCACCCGGGCTCCCAATGTAGGGGCTCCCATATGCTTTATAAATAGTAGTTCATCCATTGCATTATGCGATAATATGTTGGAGAGTCCTTCAAGGAGCGAAGCCTCCAAATCTCTAATTAAACTCTGTCGGATCATTTATCCATTTCTTCATAACACACAGACACACACAGACACACACACAGACACACACACACATACACATACACACACACAAACACACACACACACACACACACACACACACACACACACACACACATATATATATATATATATATATATATATATATATATATATATATATATATATATATATAAATCTCTAATTTATTTCCAGCTCTACCTAAAACAACTTGACTTATAATAGTATAAAGTTGAATTAATCGAACACTCCATGAAATAAATCCATCACATATCAGAAGTTGCTTTATATTATTAATATATTATTATATTGTAGCCTGATCTGTACCATATATATATATATATATATATATATATATATATATATATATATATATATATATATATATATATATATATATATATATGATTAAATACATATATAATTAAATAATCGAGTCATCCACAGACGGCTGTTTCGTTATATTACAACTCTTCGGTGTGGCAATAGACTATCCATTATCCCATCCAATACCACAAGGAAGGATTGAATCCTATATATATATATATATATATATATATATATATATATATATATATATATATATAGAGAGAGAGAGAGAGAGAGAGAGAGAGAGAGAGAGAGAGAGAAAGAGAAAGAGAGAGAGATAATACATAGTGTGTGTGTGTGTGTGTGTGCTTATTCAAAGCCCACTCATCAAATAAAATAAAAAAAATGTCCATGTACTGAGACTCAAGAACAAATTATTGATAGAAAACGTAGTATTGAACTTACCAGCTATCTTATATTTTTAACTGCTAAATTGAAAATAAACAAAAACGAAAAAAAAAACAAACAGCCGGATCGAGCCGAAAAATGGCTAAACTGGCAACCCTGACCTCGGGTCGTGCCACTCTTGTTAAATGGGAGAGAAATGTGGCAAATTTCGTTTGTTGACAGGCAAATTGAATCTGACCCAGCTTCATTTCAACGGAACCAGAAACATGGTAAAGGAATGCTGTCTGTTGAGGAATCGGCTCTGCTGAAAGAATCCCGAAATAAGACACCAACGAATTTCTCTACTCGTCACCAGAAGGGAAAGTCAGAAGACTGCAAGTGAAGTTCTACGCGTAACCCTTTACCGTTCCTTTAAAAATAGAATTAGAAACGTGCCAAAACGAATTTCGTTCAGTTTTCGAGAAAACAAGATTAAAAAAAAAAAATGTCTCTCTGTCTGAGTCAGCCTACCTGAGAGTTTGTTTATTTTGATAAACAAACTCTCAGGTAGGCTGACTCAGACTGACAGACGAACGCGGGGAAGGTTAAAACGGGGTCGCGATAAACATGAGCGAATGGGAACGCTTTCCATGAGGGGGACTAAAGGCTTGATTAGCCCGAAATTTTTCCTCCTTTCTGCCCGAACGTTTATATGCCCGAATTTGCAGGGCATCCCCCGCCCCCAGTTCGTACGCCTATGGTGGTAAAGTACAAGAAGCAACGAGAAGTGAAGACAAGATACCATTTATTACCAGTAAATATTGCTCTAATCAACGAATAACCTCTACCCCCAACCGTGAATTATTTAATTACACAACAAACCTCTGTATGAAAGCTTTTCCAAAATCGCATTCCCTTTCCTTTTCGTGGCTTCCCACCGCGTCTCGTGTTTTACTGTTTAAAACATTCAAAATAACTGATACCTGACAACACATGCGTATCTGATTCGCCATATTTTTCAATTCAAGCCATGGTACAATTACAGATTTCTTCCTCAATCCGAAAGCAGAGCGTTCCCATGAAAAAAAAAAAGAACTAACTTGTGTAAGCCGAAATAACGCTCAGCGATAAATCTATTGCCATTAATTTTATTGGGGAATTCTTTAAGCGTTTTCATCCCCTAAATAGTGATAATTAGTAGTTTAGGCGGAGTGGTCGAATGTAAGGGTGGTGAGAGATACAGGAGACTGGCGTGTAGGTGAGAGGGGGGGTACGCGCTGTCACTAAAGCGGTTCGCTGCAAAACCAATTCTGGACATTATTTTTGCTTTTTGCTTTTTTTGTAAGGGTGAAAAATGTCACTACATTGATACTGGGGGAAACCCGTTCTTCATAGGCCACAGATCATCATTTTGGTGGTCAGGCCCTTCTAAATACAGCTTTGGTATCTTTAGTTCTGGTTGTAGAGTTATTGCTGTACTCCAAATGTTGGTTGGAGAGAGAATGAGGGGTGGAACGAAAAATATTCAATAGTCAAAGAAGGAACCCATTTGGTTTAGCTACCTACAACCATTGACCTGGCAACACTCCCTTGCTGAACCTCTGACTGACTGAAGTGGCCAGCTGATCACAATCATCCGTATTCGATCAAGTGCTTTGCTTTCATTGGTCCATGTTTGACATGTACAAACATGAAGCCGTCGAATATAATACATAGAATTGAAAAGCATACATATTTGCTAAAATAACTCGAAGTAGTAACAAAGAATGGTTTGAAGTTCTGAGATGAATTGCTGCCATTATTCCATCTTATTTTTATCACAACATTCTTTAACTAACCCATTTTTTGTATCATAAAGTAAATTTGCGGCTGTTCAGGCAGATTAAAGTAATAGCTCTGCACGAGAGTCACATTCGCAACCCTTACCCTGGAGACTCGTTTTTCATGAACGATGCTCAAACCGATTAGGCTACAAAAGCTGTCAGGATTAGGCAAAGTTCTTATTTTTAGTCTTCTATCTCAGAATGTACTGCTGACTGGGCATCTGCAACTAGTTACAATAATCTCAAGAAACTAGCAGGGCACCCATTATTCGACTCAATGGGTACACAAAAAAAACAAAAACAAAACATATTCAAAAGCGAAATAGAAAAATCTGGGACGACTGGATGATCTGGAAGGAGAAAGCCAACATTATCTGTTCTGAGCAGAAGTCCATATTATAGACAGGGAACACTGTCGGAAACCGAAGAAAATCAATGAGGCTCCCCACATTAACATGTCGACTGAGAGTATGTCAGAGTTCCATCCGATGTGGCCTCTGCTACTCATCAGGGATAAGGGATGGGAACCCAAGCCTTACAAGGAAAGACAAACATCACCCGAATCCAACGTTGAAGCCTTGCTACCTTTGGAAAAATTCTGCAAACCACCATCGCATTCGAATAGTACACCCGAGGAAGGCCGTAAAATGGATCGGCCGGAACGCTGTGTTAACAAAACAAACGACAAAAGGGGGGGGTCAATCGCTCGAAAAACTCTTGAATAATCTCGAGTTGTTTGAGGTTATTCTGAGATGAAGTACTTACACCATCACATTTCAACTGATTATCTTTCACGTTCATTTGCTCCTTAGATGCGCGGGCACCTCAAGTACCAATTGCCGTTACTGACTGCACGGGAGGCGCCAGGCAAAGGTAAGTCTGGCCTCCCAGCAGACATCCCCGAGCCTTGCCTGGGCTAGTGAAGTTTAATCGATGTAAAATTCTTTGCCTGTCCTCGTAGTTTTCTGGACAAACTTTGCCCGGATGGGTACGAAACGCTGGCATCGCCACTGACTGACTGGCATAGTACCGATGGCCGTCACTGACTGACAGGTTGATATTCAGAAACAAAATTTGATGGTTCAGTTCTTTTAAAATAGATGTAGCTCCTTTTTTTAAGCAACTCAAAGAACATGTGCATCAAGGGTCTGTCTTTCAGCCTTGCCACCGCAAAGTCCCTCTGGCAAATTCATTCTCAAAATAAATTTGAATCTTCATTTGATTTTGACAACTTAGGGTCATCTACACATGTAGGTATCTATTCATGAGCAATACGACTAGATATACCGTATTTGATGGTATATAAGACACTCCTTTCATCCCCACTCCCCAAAATGGTTCGGAAGGTGAATGTAACCTATATAGTCCAGCCCCACGCTGACCAGGACTTGTGAAGAAATTGAAAAAAAAAATGATCTGGTTGATAAATGAGAGGAATTCAGGGAAATGTATGTTCTCTTGATATTCCCTACTGAAATACGGAGGGGTGGGTGGAATCTTCTAAATCATCAAATATGGTAATTGTACACCCCCCCCTTCCTCGACTTATGTTTTAACAAACGCACGTGCATGTGTGCATAGAAACACAAAGGGTGTTTTGTGTGTTATGGCGAAATTCCCACGACTGAGCTGTCACAGATTTTAAAACAAAGGGAACAGGTCTGTTTAGTCACTCAATAGGAACTGTCACGTGACCAATATCATGTGACACGCCTTGTGACCAATTTGAAAAAAAAAAAAACAAAATAAATGGAAAAAGTGGTGATCAATGAATGGGTTACTTCTCTCATCTTTTGTTGGGCAGTGATCACTAAAAAAAGCCGAATTTAAAACAAAAGAAAACAAAAGAAAACAACAAAAACAAGCGTGATTGTTGCTGGATATATATTAGGGACCAATTTAGTATAAACATACATTGCAAATTGATCCCAAGTAAAATCGTATAAGGGGGATTTGAAAAAAAAAAGCAAAAAAAATAGAAGTTTTTATTAGATTTAATGAGGAGTGTTTTTTTTTTTTACAATTTTCAGCCCTCTAGATCCACTGGCAGGGTTTGTAGGCGCGATATATGCTTAATTAGCCGACCAGTCAGCTACCCAACCAAACCAGCTTAAAAACTGAAGGAAACTATGTTGACAGTTTTGATTGACAGTTGCTAAAGGTCTTTGCTTCAGTTTTTTTTCACTTCCAGCATGAGGGGTCATGAAAAAGTCTTTGAAGCCAGACCATCGCTTAATGTTGGTAATCAAACACAATTGACTAAGCAATCATTATTGATTTTTTGGCTGGATTTAAACTTCTGTGAGCAAACAGAATTTTAGGTGCTAAGCCAGTATAGCAGCTGATACATTAAACCTGGCTCCCCACTTGCAAAAAGGACGTGAGTTCGAGTCTCACTGACAATTTATTATCAATTTCCGATGAACACCGTTTACTAACTGCCGTAGTTTAATGATCCAAGTTCAGTTGTGATTAAAAAAAAGCAACTAAAAATAAAGATGAAGCTAAATAGTTATCAGAAAATTAATAATAATAATAATAATAATAATAATAATAATAATAGTAGTAGTAGTAGTTTAGAATGCTTCAACAAATTAAAAATAAATGATATAACAATTGACTAAGATTCAATGTAACTGAATTTTTGTTTCGTGGTGCCTATCAACAGTGACTGTTGTTGGAAAGTTCTGAAATGAAGTATTGTCGCTATTTAACAAATCATTTGGGTTAGTATCCTGATCTTTAACGTTTTAGTCTTTCCGTTTCGGCATATGAGGAGGACTGGAGAATGCATCGGCCAAAACGTAAGGACCAAAACAACAAAGATGGGGATACCAATCCGAATAATTCGCGAAATAATGATTGTACTTCCTCTACCAATTTCAGTCAATACTTAAGAAGTCCAGAGAACGCATCGTAGAAATAAAACAACGAAGACGAGGATGCTAGTCTGAATAATTCATGAAATAATGTTCATCGAATACGGTCTGGTTAGTGGATTATGATGTATCAAGCAGGCTAACGGTAATCGGGGAGATTTTTCCGGGTACGTGCCAACTGAATGAGAAAATGATCCATCCCAGTTATGGTCATACTAAGTCAACCTAAATGACACTTTATAATAGAAGTAGACAACCGGCTAGATTCAGCCAGCGATCAAATATTGAGATTCTATGCTTATCCAGGCTGCGAATGATATTGACTGATGCCCATACTAATATCTTGCTCTTGACATCAACAAGTCTGACATCCGTTATTGAAAAGCTTTCAAGTAACGAACAGCATCAAGTTTCAAGTTGATTTATCGACTGTTTTCATTAAAATCAGGTATTTATTTGTGATACTAGATTTATCACCATTCAATGCATCATGTCCATACTTATCTATTTTAAAAGATTCTTGTGTCTTTTTAATAGATTCAAAAGAAGCTCCACTTGAAATAAACAGGGCCACTGCAAAGGCTTTATGCACCCAAGGCGTGACCTGAAACATGCGCCTCCAATTGCTTGATCTTCTTCTAGAATCATCTCCAGTACAGTACCCCTCTGAGGTTCGCGCCCGAGGCGACAGCCTTGTCGGCCTAATGGCCTGAAAGATAAATTACGACTAAATTGGTTTACGATTACTTATTGACATCTTTGGTTATGACCAAGATTTTCTGGCATGCATTATTCATTGATCTGAGGCAAAATATAACAAGATGTATTTGAATGGATAATTCCCGTATTTCAACCATTCATGTGGCCCAACGTCCTCTGATAAGCGATCTTGTCCACGGAGGAAAAAATATTGCCGACCTTCGCTTTATAACTTGGGAGTAGGGTTAATTAAGGCAGACCAAAGGGACAGATTTGAGTGTCCATCATCAATGGAGACCAGACGTCCGGTCTTGGGCTTTTGAGCACTCTGTCCTTCGTCCGGCGCCACCTCGAGGCTGCACGTTTATTTGTCTACCTTTTTGAGGCCTGAACAGGAAAATAATCAAAAAATCTAAATTACCTCAGATATATCTCGAACGGATGGAACTGAAAGCTATAAAAACCAACC
Organism: Thysanoteuthis rhombus; assembly: GCA_963457665.1. NCBI lineage: Eukaryota > Metazoa > Mollusca > Cephalopoda > Oegopsida > Thysanoteuthidae > Thysanoteuthis > Thysanoteuthis major. Next base: position 34,896,582 of record OY735211.1, on the reverse strand, counting down.
GTTAACGTATTTTTTCTACCTCAACCGACGAAGTTGGAGAGATATATATATTTGGTCGTGTCCGTCCTTGCAACTGACTGTCCACACGATCTCTCCAAAAGTACTCAAAATTTCAATGAAATTTATCGAGGGCGGGGGCATTAGGGATAAAGAAGAATTGGTTAAATTTGGGGGTGGATCTTGGAGTATTTTCTTTTTTATTGAGAGACATTTTCCATTTTTATTTTCATACATCGATGTATACTCTCATGACTATCCGTCCACACAGTACCTCCACAAGTTCTCAATGAATTTAAAATTTTGTGGAAGGTTGAGCAACAGCCTATGGAAGAAGTGATTAAATTTTGGGACGGATCCATTCACAATTACTTTCCCTGACCATAGCGAATATTTGACAGAGGTATGCGCTCTTTGAATGTTTTCTAGTCGTTATATGTAATTGCCGTTGTCAAAACTTGTTGACGAGCTGCTTTGTACGAGTGATGTTGTCACCCCACCTGAGAGTCTGCCCAAGTCCTCTTTCACTGGCAGCAATGTCCCCCTTTTCTATTTGGAATGTCCTCCTTTTTGGAAATATTCGTAACGGCCATCCTATCATCATCAGATGAGGTTATTGCTCTGGTAGAGAAAGATAGTTTACACATGCACCATGCGGAGCAAACCAGGGAGTATTCAGGGAACCTCATTATTCCATTAATCGTTGGAAATAACGCCTTCATCTTTGTTGTTTTGAGCTGTACGTTTCTATTGGTACGTTTCCCGAATTTTTCACCACTGCCAGAAGTTCTGAAGTGATTTGTTCGAACTGGTATCTTCATCTTCATTGTTTTGGTCTTTACGTTTCGACTGATGAATTCACCAGCCTCACTCATTGACCGAAATGCACAGACCAAAACAACAAGTATCAAGATACTAACCTAAATATTTCATGGAATTACGATAATGCTTTAATTTAGAACTCCAGACTACATTTGTCAAAGAACATCATTTTCAAGTTTTATTGAATACACGACGTTGTTTTGCCGCCATATTGAAATCAATGGTTTAGGTGTGTCCGCTGTATAAATGCATTTATTGTTATGACAAAAGTCATCCTAAATTGATTTTTTTTCGCGGTTAAAAGAGAGAAAAAGTTGATGCAGACAAGAGGAAACATTAAAAAATGGCCACAACTATATGCATCAATGGTTTTACGAAACGATGATTATCAAAAATGAACAGCGACCCAGCCCACTGCAGGGAAGCATTAATGTTGGTTCAAGTCAATTTATTTACGCATGAAACAATGGGAGAACGGTCATACGAACGGAAACGTGAACCTCATTCAGTTCAGCTGCTCCGATGTCGTGCCACACTTAAGACATTGATTTTGACTCCATTTCTAGAACGATTCATGGAGACCCAATCATTGTCCGTAGCAATCGTGTTGGGATGCTAACCCGATGCGCAAGATGGACTGTCTTATGAAGCTAAAAAACTCAAACTGGCTTGCTATCTACCCATAGCTGGGAAGAGACTCATGCATTTCCCAAGGGCATTAGAGCAATGTGAACACAAACTGTCTCAGCCAGAGTTTGAAAATGGTTCGCAGATTCCATGGGTAAAAATAGTGCAAATTAGACTCAGATTCTCACTCATCACTTTCAGTTGGAACGAGTCAGTCATTTTTTAAAATTTTTTGCAACGATGGTGTCGGCAGAGGAATGAGCTCTCTGGGCGCTGTCTAGTTTATTTGCATTTAAAACGATTTGGGCAGAGTTGGATTAAGCTAGTACCAAGCCTTTAGCATATGTTTTAAGAGGGTCTCAAATTAGGAAGAAAAAACATGGAAGTTGAAACACATAGATTTTCTTACTTTAAAAGTAATCTATTTTTCATTTGCTATGTAGCCAGATAATATGACCAACATGTCTTACATTTCAATAATAGTATTACTTTGCATACATTTTGATCTTTGTAAAGTGAGTATGACTTTAGTTTCAAATACCTTCGTATGTGTCATATATGTGTCATGTAGATACCACACCTCCATTAATTACTGTATTAAAGTAAGAACACTAATTAATGGTGATAATTGACGACGTGGCCACAAAAATGCTCACATGAAAGAAGCACACACAACCCCACCTCCAAAAAACAAATCCCACATGCAAAAAGCCCACCAGATATAGAGCCCACACGATATAAGCCCGTACGGGAAAAAAGTTCACATGGAATACGTTTTTGTTGCGTGTTTTATTAAAAATTCCGGAACATTAGATTGTTGATCTTTACATTTTTCGTCAAATGAAACATAGATTCAGATTTACCTTTGGAAACCAAAAGCGATGTTCAAAGTTTTTCTTTATTGCTTAGTAGGGAAGGGTGTAGTTTTACGGACGAATTCATGGTGCGCAATTTGACAAGAAACAAAACACAGGCATTTAATTTCCTATGAATATTTTGTTTAATTAAAAGAAAACAAAATTATTTTTCGAGCCTTTGTACGTATTTCCAATTTATATATCTTTTACCTATATACCGTTCACGTTTCTTGTATGCATAAAAACATTGAATTTTATAGGTTCTCTCTGGCATGCATATTCAGTTTATAGGAAAAATTAAATCTGCTGAAAGAAAGTTTGTAGTTGATTTAAAAAAAAAGATTTTTTAAGATGGTGCAAATAAAAAAATGCTCAAAACTTTTTTTTCAAAAACTCAATTTATGGATAAATGTTTTTAAATATTTTGAAAATCTTTACCCTCTGCAAATAATTATGAAACGTTCTTATAAAATATAACCGTTTTATTTAACGAGAAATACAAATGTTTAACAATCCAATGTTCTGGAATTCGAAATAATATACATTAAATTTCTTCCATCATACACTAGACGTGATTAGTAAATATGTGAAACCAGCTGAAAATAAATTTTCATGGCTTTTTAGCGAAGTATTGACAACATGAGGATCCGCCGTAAACCTACAATCTTTCCTATAAAGAAACAAGAAAAAATTGAACCACGCTTTTGGCTTCCGAAATATCTATCTGAATTTATGTGGGGCCTTATCTACACGTAACAAAAAATTCTCCTGGTGGGCTTTTTTCTGTGTGAAATTTTACCTGTGTAGGCATTTTTCTGTTGGGGAAATTTTTGTGGGCTTTTATCACGTGAGCATTTTTCATGGAACTGATCGGCCAAAATCGCTAACCTTAAACAGTCGTTCACGAAAAAAAAAAAGCCGTTGTAATAGAGCAAGAATCATTCTTTGATAGAGAAGGGTCATGGAAAAGAAAATGGAATGTCTGAAAATGGGGCAAAGATCAGATGCTTGCTCACTATCTTCCCTCTAATTTTTATTACATAGTATGCTCAGGAATGTTATGGGAATGTTTTCCCGTGACCAAAGTATGGGCGCACCGAATGAAATTTTGAAATGACCGATCTCTCTTAGCAAATAAAACTCTATTGGCATGTTTTAATATAATACTAGAACGATTCCATTCTACAAAGTAACATATTTAGAGATCTTTATTTATAGTTTTTAACTGATTTTTTTCAGTTTGGTGTCCCATAGAATAAAACTACGACGAGTGAATTACTACATTATTTTGGGAAACTAACCCGTTGTGCACGCATTAATTTTTGTTTGGGCACTGGTTCCAAAACGTGTCCGCGCACGCTAAACCTGGGCTACCGTCACTCATCACTTTCCGTTGAAATAAGCCAAATCTATGCCAACTCATCACGGAATCTAATCAGCTTCTTTGCCAGATGATGCTCTTCATAAACACGTAAATTGATTAAAGGGGGTTGGGTGACACGCATCCCCTAAGAAGACAATTTTCTACTAAATCGTCAATAGATCCACAAATGGGTGCTCTGCGGTGGAGTTGAGGGCAGTAGATAAAATAGGAAGTGTTGAAGTGGGACTGGGAGTCTGAAAGCTTCTTTTTTCTTTTTTATTTTTTTCACGCGAAAGAATCGAGGAAGGGGATCTACAGAAGTCTTTTCATTTCTCTCAAATTCCTTGTCCTTGGCGATTCCACAAAGCTCCCCTTCTTCTTCCTCCCACCCAACACGTCGACCATTTGATATCCAGGGAAAAATCTTCTCCGCGCCCCCCAACGCAAGTCCTACCAACTTGTGGCATGTCTATTATGGCACCATGACAACCAATCCTTCTTCTTTCCCAACACCTACACTCTTTTAACACCACTCTTTTTCTTCGTTTCCCTGTCACTCTCTCTCTCGAAAAAAAAAAAATCGTTGCCCCTCTGTTCTGCCGTTTTCCCGAGTGAGCACCCAGATTCTTCAAGTTTTCTTACTACGAGATCCAGAGAAACTGAAATCAACAACCAGTCACTCTGACTTGTGGACAGACAGACTATCAGTAACACACACGCATATACTCACACGGACAGACACAGAGACATACACACACACACACGAGCAAGCATGCGGGCATGCGCATACGCATACATACACACGAGTGAGGATGCACACACACACACATGAGAGAACATAGAGACATGCACCAAGACACGCACTCACACACACACATGATAGCATATAGATATCTATGCAAACATACGAGCGAGAGAGCATACGGACACGCACGTACACACACACACACACATACACACACACACACACACACACGCACACAGACAGACAGACACGTACGTATACAGAGAGAGAGAGAGAGAGAGAGAGAGAGAGAGAGAGAGAGAGAGAGAGATGCGCACGTACACACACCGACAGACACGCACGTACACATACAGACAGACACGCATGCACACACGCAGACCGACACGCGCGTACATACACACAGGCAGATATGCATGCACGCACACACACACACAGACACGCACGTACACAGACAGACAGACAGACAGACAGACATGCATGTACACAGACAGACATGCACGTACACACACTCAGAGACATGCACGTACATACACACAGGCAGACATGCACATATACAGACAGACAGACACGCACGCACACACACAGACAGACACGTAAGCATGCACACACACAGAAAGACATGCACGTACATACACAGACAGACATGCACGTATACATACTGACAGATGCGCACGTACACGTGCAAGCACACACATACACACACACACACACACACACACAAACGTGCACACACACACACACACACACACACACACACACACACACACACGTACTCACACCAGAGGTCAGAGAGATACGCGTGTACACAATTGTAAAAGAAAGACGCCGGTTGCCGGACGCAATCAAACAACCGGACATCAATTCTCAGCCGTATTTTTTTTTATTCTTAAAAAGAGAAAGAAGGTGGGTTATCGGATAAGGACTTTCAACTCAGAAGCGATAAGAAGAAGTGTTTGGCCGTCTCTAGGTATAAACTTAAGTGTCCGGCAACAAGTGACTTTTTTCCCCTCTCTCTCAAGTATACACTTTCATTTACATTCAACACTTTCATCGGAAAACTGCTGATACGTAGGCGTTCTTAAAAGCTTCCCTTTTCAGTACACTTTTCAATCTCTCTCTTCCCATTTCTTCTTTTTTCGCTACGAACTCACTGATATCACTGATATCGGCTACCATAAATTCCCAACTCCCACACACATTGTTACAATTGATTAAGATCAACCATTTACCATCCAGAAAAAAACGTTGAATGTCAATTCCGAGAGTATGCGTGTGAGGGGGGGGTCTCCCCCATGGTTCCACCCCTACCCCGACTGCACTTGAAAAAGGTTATGGTCAGGTTCATTGCCCGGTGCCTGGGGTGTCTCATTGAGGGAAGTGTTAAGGGAACTGGACAATTTCTAGAACCACCCACCAGTACTTGTACATTTCACCCACATGAGGAAATAGATAAATACTGGGAGGAAAACCTGGAGATGATAGGAATTTTTCGGTATGTAAGCCAGTCAGTCAGAGACGGCAATCGGCACTAGAGTTGCTTGGTTGGACATCCACAGAGAAAACAATTTGAAATAGATTGGAGGATTTGAGAAAAAATAGAATTCAATCATCACCACAGTTGAAAAAAAAATCCAATTCAATTTTTATAAACTAGAACAAACTCAGAGATTGCATACTTCTGCCAATATTATTGTCACTAAAATACTAAATGAAAATCAGTTCATACATAGATAACTGTAAAAATCCTAGATCTGCCCTAAAATTTGATTAATTCTCTCCTAGCCCATGGCCCATCCTTCCACAAAACGTCACTGAAATTCATTGAGAACCTTGGAAGAAATTATGTGGACAAAAATGAATGAATGCATAAATGTATATGAAAAAAGAAGTATGTCTCAATCAAAAACAATAAAGTCATCCACCTCCCCCACCCCATTTGAGCAATGCATCTTTGCAACATGGCCCAACCTCCATAATACTTAATTGAAATTTATTGAGAACTTTCGGAAATATTGAGTGAACAGGAGAGTAAAAAAAATTAAGCCTTCTTCCTCAGCCTACACTTCCACAAAATTGAAATTAATCGAGAACTTTTGGAGATATTGTGTGGACAAATCACCGGCGGACAGATGGACAGACAGACAGAAGTGGATACACACCTTTTCCAGATGGGTGTCCACAGAAACTTTTCCAGGTGGGTGGGTGGGGGCAAAAGAATATATTTGGTATAGATCTTAGCAGCAAACCTGTTACTTGGGTTTGTCCCTCTCCCAATGAATACCCATACTCCTTCAACAGGCAGTAAGATGCCATGATGAAAAGAAAAGACAACACAGTCATATGTTGCCATAGTTTTGTTTACGCCGACCGAAGCTCTAGTCACACGTATGCATATACAGTAACAAACTTGTACAAATTATTGCATATGACCTGATATTCCTCTCAATTGATCGGTTTTTACATTTATATTTCTCTCCACTTCATATAGCAAGACTAACTCAGACACACATCATGTGACATGATTATCATATCTCTTTTTCTACTTCTGAAAAGAGAGATGCTAATTGTGTATGTATATGTCATGAAACAGTGTGAGACACTCCTTCGGACTCTTTTTGATTTTTCTGTCTCATTTCAACTCAGAGAGATGAAGAAAAAAAAAAAAAAGAGAAAGAAAAGAAGGATGGTTAGAATTTGTAATAGTAGGAGCATCCAGTGTGTGCTTTTATTCTCATAGGCAAGTTCTCAGTCAGTTTGGCCCAGGCCCTGACAGTCAAAACTAACAAGAATGGCTTTTTTCCCATTCTCCACATGTTTAGCATTCCTCTAGCTTATGTTTCACATTTTGCCCACAGCTCTTTTCCTTCTTTGCCACACACACATACACACACTGAACTGGTGCTAACAGACACTGTAACACTATACACATATACATATTGTAATAATATTGTCTGTAATAGTCATATGATAGAAATGGTAAAACTGAGTTTAATTGAACTAAATTTGAAAACCATTTTTGTGCAATCTAGCTTGATAAAAATACCAAATAGTCAAAATTCAAAATTTAAACCAATGCTTTCAAGTCGCAGTATCTTGTTTTCATCTGTTCTTATGACTCCTTTTAGAGCATAGGGCCACTCTGCTGAGGTTTCAGTAGCAAGTAGTCTTTTACAAGGGGAATTTGATAGCCCCACGCCAAACCCTCTTCCTATAGCCAGGCTTGGGACCAGCCTACTCTATAGTTTTTTTTTTTTTTCTGAATATTGTTTTCTTCAATGGGCTTCCTTACTTAGACTAGGTGGCTCCAACTGCCCTACTATTTACCTATTGCTGGGGGTGGGGAGAAATGGATACATGCCTGTCCTATGAGCATTTATGTAAACAGCTGAAGCCCCCTTTTCTGTTATGTTACTCAGCACCTTCCCAGAGTATCTTAATCAACCAAAACTAATAAATCAGAAAATCAAGATTGGGGGATTCTTCTAAAGCCACCCTTAAAACTATAATTAAACAAATTATGGGTTGCCAGGGCTAACCATTATCTCAAATTTTGCAGAAGTTGAATTGACTCTCAGCAAAAAAGCTGTACGATAAAAGTGGAAAGTACTACGTCTCAAAATGAATCTACCGAATATAAAGACTTACGGACAAATGAATGAATTTTCCCTTTGAATTTTAGACTTTCAGGAACTCCCAGCCTTTTGAGTGTTTACTTCATGTCACTTTCTTGCTTTAAGGAAAAAAGGCAAAAAGCAAAAGCTGTCATTCAGCATCAATTTTATAATGAGCCATTATGGAGGCAGTGCACACCCTCTTCATCTTTCTCATTCAACCCAGTCTCCTATACCTCTGACCACTCAGTCTGACATACAATTATATATATATATATATATATATATATATATATATATATATATATATATATATATATATATATGTAAGGTGGGGGCTTTTGAAAAAATTGAATATGTAGTATAGAGCAGTGCCCATATATGATACATTTTGATGGTGCTCTGTATAGAATAGCAAGCTACATGTATTGTGATATGGTCCCAAGAATAAAAAAAAGAGCTATTTATCAAAATCAAAGCTTTAGGGGAGGTGATGTTTGATCAGTAATGCTGGGGAGCCATGTTAATATAAATCCCTGAAATAGTTACATCGTAAATAACTAGTGATCTCAACAAGTTCACACACAGTGCCATCATTTCTAATTCAGTGTAAAACATAAACCCACAGTGTTTAAAACTGTAAAGCTTTCTAGACTTTATGTATATACATTTTATATATATATATATATATATATATATATATATATATATATATGTATATTTGTATATACACATAAATATGTATGAATACATAATTGGGGTGGACTGACAGTGATCAGGGCTTCTTGGTGCTTAGGGCCCTCGAGCACTGTCTGACTTCTCAGTCCGCCCCTGAGATATATGTAAATATATATATATATATATATATATATATATATATATATATATATATATATATATATATATATGTGTGTGTGTGTGTGTGTGTGTGTGTGTGTGTGTGTGTGTGTGTGTGTGCACACACGCATGACAGAGATAGAGGATAAGATAGGTATCTGTATCAAGTACTCAAAAATAATACACAAGGATGTATATTCACATGATAAAGCTTTCATTATTACTAACAAATACATTCTTGAAATAATTCAAAACCATGAATGGATAAATACCTTGAGCATAGCCTCCCACACATGAGACGTAATCTTATCATAAAGTTTACGAACAGTCCACTTTTTATTTCATCTCAATGTTTTTTTTCTCTTTTGTGGAAAATACAAAAAAATTACTTATTAATGTTTATACACTTGAGCAAAATAAAGAGGAAGTCCATTGTCTTTTACAAAAGGATTCGTTTTACAGATACTAGCTTAGCTGATTACATGGTAACTTGAAAGCAAATACCTCTGCTAATGCCTCTTGCCATTAAAAACTGAATGAAAATAAGTCTATTTTTACTTACAATGTTTGGGGGGTAACTGTGAAAAATTCATGGATCCACCTCAAAATTTGATCACTTCTTCCTTAATCCAGTGCCAAATCTTCCACAAAACTTATTGAGAACTTTTGTAGGTATTGCATAGATAACCATGAATGAATATATCATCATCATCATCATCATCATCATCATTCTCTTAATGACTGTCGTACAACATAGATCTTATCCAGGATTCGTCACACTTCTCTATAGTGGGCAGTACTTTCTGAATTTATCTACAATGAAAAATAGGAGAAAAATATCTTTCATTTGGGAAAAAAAAGGCCAAAATCCAACTGATTCTCTCTTATTTATTAGCCTAACCTTTCAGAAAAATTCTTTGAAATTCATGGAGACCTTTTGGAGATATAGAGATAGGATATATAGCTAAGATAAAGGCGAGATAACTGTGAAAAAAAATCCTTGGATCAATCCCCGAATTCAATCAATTCTTCCTTACCCTATGGCCCATTCTTCCACAAAATATCATTGAAATCTCCCAGAACATTTGGAGATATTGTGTCAACTGACAGACACACATGCATACAAGTAAGTAAACTGATGAGTGAGACACAACTAGTTGATCAGTGCTCTAACAGAAATCATTGCTGACTCCAGAGCGTGTATACTCTGTTTCATCATTGCAATTCGACAAAAGATGAAGTTGAGCTGGATACTCCAGCAGCTATGAGCCACTCCTGTGCCCCATCAGAATAAACGATCTTAAAAATCATTATTCCATCTCATTGGTGGCTATTTGATAAAAGATGAATGTATTGATTTCAAGTAGAGAGAAAAGGGTATATGTAAGACAAAACTTCCTTACATATCTCTTTTATGGTTTATAGAAGCGATGCATAGAAGGTCACACAATTCAAATACAACAATAACTATTAGAAGCATCAGGGGTCAAATTTTAAGTGTTCGTATCTGAGCGGTGGGTCATTCTGCCTACCAGTTTGTTTTTCTTCATCTTCATACATCGAAGAGCTCAGAAGATTATATTCTATCCCACTATTTTTGCTTAGTATCCGGGCTGACCAACAAATGGTGGAGTATCTCAAAGAGTCAAGGCAGATGATCAGATATCATGCTGCCACCTATTTATCAAGAGATTATTTTTTCAAGATGGATTAGGTCAAGAGATTCAACTTCTTTTGTATAACATTAGAAATTTGCAGATGCATTGGATTAATTCAAATTAGTCAGTTGGGTCCATTTCTAAATCTGTACAGTCATGCCTGTGGCCGGTGCAATTGATTAATGAGGAGATGAAGAAATATTGATTAGAAAAAATTAAGTCTGTCAATGTTAGCAGAATATTGCACATTTGTAATAATAGATACAGAGGATGCCATTTATTATAATCACGAGTAATGTTATCGAATAATTATTTTTATCAAAGTCAGTCATCCCCAAACACTTGATTCAAAATGAATTGAAAATAAGAAAAAATGAATTTATAACAATGAATGTAAATTGTTCCAATTTTTATATCTTTTGTTCAACATTATCAGCCGGGTTATTGTTATCTAAAAGACCCTGTCCCAAAGTGACAAAGTTGGAACAAATTAACATCTGGCGCTGGCTCAAAAGCTCGACTGTCAAGGTGTCTAACATCCCTAGTAACCAAACTAGTGATGCAAGTCCAAATTTATCAAAACAAGTGTTTCTCAAACTGTGTGCCATGTGCCATATCTCCCAAATATGCCATGTAAATTTTCCCTAATACACTATCATGAAGTTCAAGCCTTGGATATATCCAACATTGATATTAAGTCACATCAGCTTCCAACACAAATTTGTCAATAAAGTAGTTTTATCACTAGATTTAGTGAGATCTCAACCATTTTAGTCAAGCATATGTGTTCTATTAATCATGGATACACTTTTTTCTAATGCAGTAATATAATTTATATATTATTTCCAAAGGAGTTTTATAAATAAAGATAATATATAGAAAGTTTCATACCCTGATTATGGCCTGATATATACCAATGTATGTTCATATTTTAATGGAGTAAAGGGTTGGTGTGCCACATAAGTCAAATATATTTCGTAGTGTGCTGTCATACAATGGAGTTTGAGAACCACTAATTCAAACTAACTTCTGAGCCTTGCTTGCAGTCAGTCTAAGAAGTAAACTGACACTCTACCTTTTTACCATTTGAAGGAATTCTTGTTTGCCCAACCTAAAAACCGCAGAAATTATTGAATTGGAAAAAACAGTCTCACTTCTCACTCTTCTCCCTCTGTTCACCACCACTCTTCCTTCTCTTTACTTTTTCTCCCTTTGCTACTATTTTACTACTGCCCCCAACACCCTGTCTTCAGACTTTTTTCTCTCTCATAACGCTCTCTCTCCCTTATTCATTCTGGAGTCGTAATAATAAACTTCTGATACAAGTTTGCATTTTACAGCTGTGACACAAGTTTCCAAAGTGAAAAACAACCTCGGGAAATTACAGGGTGTTTCAAAAGTCACTACACACAATACAAAATGAAAACTTTTGGAAATCGATACATACAAACTACAATGTTTGAGAATTTTGTTACTCTAATGTTGCCAAGTTGAAGTAAGAAATTATTTCACTCTTGAAGTTCTACATGTGAGCCTACTTCTTTGTAACACTTCAACAGAGCCTGCGATTTCCTCTGGCATTTCTGACATCAGCAAGAATTTTGAGAGGGATTTTCGCTCTATGATCTCTGATTCTTGCTTCAGGTTCATAAAGGTCTCTGGATCTTGTTGCATAACCTTTGCTCTTGATGTAGCCCCTCAAAAAGAAATTGCTAACCTTAACCCATACCAGGTTGCAAGTTTGTGTCTCAATTCCTAACATAAGTGTCATTGTCATAATAATGGGGATAGATGTCAAAAAATTCTCAGACATCAAGCTTATCCTTGATATCAGTTTCACTGAGATTACATAGAAATCGGAAGAGAAAAATGAAAATGTATCGTCACTTTTTTAGACACCCTGTATTTAATTCATAGTGATATTTACTAAGCACACTTTGGTCAGGCACTAGGCCAAATGGAAGAGGGTATCGGGAAGATTGTGTTGCACCAATTTTGCAAGTGAAGAGTCTGCCTGCCAACAAAATCATCATTTAAAATTCCTGTATTTTCTTTTCTTCTTGCATGCCACTGATAAATGCACAACTATCTCAGCCACAAGACGTGTCCAAATTAGATTAAACTTCAATACAGATTAGTCTGGCACAAGATCACATGATCGAGGCACCTGTAAGGATCAAACTCACCACACAATAGAATTGGTTTGCAAGACAAGTTTGCTAAACATCTTATCACAAAAGGTGCCCCAAAGTTGAATTATGTGTGCAAGGCTGGCCCGTCCATGAGGTGAAGCAAAGCAGTTGATAGGGTGCAAAGCTCCTCAGGGCTAACAAAGCTGAAAAGATAGCTCTTAGAATACAAACAGGCTCACAAATCATACATAGGGCACATGAAATCCTTGCGCTGTCCCTGTCTGTATGTCTCTCTCTCTCTCTCTCTATATATATATATATATATATATATATATATATGAGATCAATAAATCTGTAGTCCAACAAGTAGATATTGAGCTGAATTTTCATCTAAAATTTTCTCTTTATAATTTTTGATCTATGTGATTAGAATTCACAACTGAATTGAAGACATTGACAACAAAGGACATAATGTTGAAAAATAGATATTGGTTGTACAGAATAAATACTTTTTTATCATTAGGCTGTGCACTTATTGATGTACCTATATAGATCACATTTATTGGCAAGATTTCAATTATGAACTGGAGTTGAAATGCCTGTGTTTTATATATCTTAGCATAAAGAGCCCCAACTGTAGAAATTAGTGGGACACAGCTTGCAAATTGCAACCATCTTAAAACTCCCAGTTTTGTCTGTTATCCTCTGATTTCTCTCAGTTGCTTATTTTCAAATTAGCTTGTCAACTATTACTGTACAGGTGCCTTAGTCTATGCTCATATGCACTATGTTTGGAGATTATCAAGCTATTCAGAATGTCTCAAAAACTAATTGCATGACCATGATGTAACTTGGCAGCCAATCAGAGCGGACCTTACTGTACATACATAAACACACTCCTATGGGGTTACTCAATGAGACACCATTAAGTGAGCTTGTGTACTGGGTGACCATGGCATTCACAATGACAGAGCCTTTCCCTTTTATATGTCTAATGAAGGTTTTTTTTCAACAAAACATTGCATCTGCCAAAATTCAGGGTTGTGCATCTCTTTGAAGAGATAGAATCATGCCTTTCCCAAGGATGTTAGAGCAAAGTGAGCTTTATTTGTCACAGATGGAGTTAGAACTTGGTTTGCTGACTCCATTTTCTTTGCTGTTAACCATTGGGCCATTCGTACCTCCTTAGGTTTACATGTTAGCCTACTGAATAGCGCAAACCCTTTTGGATTTGAATCTCCACCAAAAGAACCACAAAGGAAGAAAAAACAATCTGAAGGTATCAGATGTAATGATGCAGTCTGATCAGTTTTGTTCATGGCAGATTTGGGGGGACAATTCAACCAATTTGTTTGAATTGCTGGTTGTGTCAAAGCAGCCTTACAAATGGCTTTCCTCTTACTATGAATGATTTTATTTGCTTTTACCCCAAGAAAATATAACATAGCCAATTCTTCATCAAAGAGAGACGCACAAAAAAACTATTTTAGTTGTGAATCAAGAGACCATTTGTCTGGGATTATGAATGAGCCACAATCATCACATTGGCATTGGAGCCTTGTTGTATTGATTCCTGGCCATTTTTAGATTCTAGCATTAACATGTTCATTTGTTGTCAATAGTCTTGAAAAGGGTCATTAACATTCAAAGACTTCTTCAGATGACTGAACTCCTTTTTGTCATTTGTGCTGTCAACACAACATTTCAGAATACCTGAAGAAAGTTGAGGAATAGATCAGTCAAAACATTGTGTTAACGACACAAGCAACAAAGAGTTCAATTGTCTGAAAAACTCTTTGAACGTTCATTTGTTGTTCATTCCTGTACACTCTTTGTGGAGCATAGGGCCACAACCTCTCTGCTGCGGTTACAGTAGTAAGTAGGTGTTACGGGTTGGTATTGCTAGGCCTACACGTTGCCCTCCTCCTTGACCTGCACTTGGGACCAGTTAGGGTGACTCTAAAACTGAATTTTTTTTGTCAGACTCTTTTTCATAATATTCAGTTACATTCTTGTAACATTCATGATAACTATCAGGCTTAAAAGGCTTGGAAAAATAACCAGAAACACAAATAGAAATTATTCTTCACCAACCACAACTTTATAGATTGCGAATTTATAGCTTCCTTTGTTTTTATTGCCCGCATAGAATTGGTTTTGCATTTTGAACAATGAAGATATCTTAGCTCTCCTGAAATAAGACATTTGGAAAGGGTGGATATATTTTGCTTATGATTTGTTTGATATAGTATAAATATAATAAGCTTTTTCATTATTAAGCATTCTAACATTTACTTGATTTAAAAGTTATTTAATTTCCTTGTGTACCATATACTCTTGAATTTAAAAAAAGATTTCCAGTTGCAAAAGCTAATACGACATCAAGAAGTAAGGGAAAAACTTTAAAAAAAATATATTATAAAATTGTCCAATGATAGAATGATAGAATGTTATAATACCAAAGATCTTATGATGATGCATCATTTGTAAGTTGTATTATGTTGCAAATCTCAGTCATATGATTTTGTGTTTAGGACCAAGGCAGGAAATGATGAAAAACCTAATGAGAACACGGGTCTGTGGAGTTAGAGTCAGGAGCAATTATTGGGTTAATGGAGGTGGAGTCAGAGCTGGTAAAAATGTGCCAACTCTAACTAAATGTCAATTGTAACATAATGCATTTAAATTTCTAATTTCGCAGATACTAATTCAATCAACCTATATTTTCCTTTTAAGGATTTAATTTGATTTATCAGACCAGAAGGCTGGTTTCAAGTTCTTAGCATATTTCAAAACGTAACATACTTATGAACCTTGTATCCTTTGCACAAATCCATGCTTGCAAAAAGAGTTTTAACAAAGTCTGCAGTTTTTCGACTCTCTACAATCACAACAGATGGGAAATATTTTCTGCATCAGAGTATTTTAGATGATAAGAGTGAAAAAAAATGTGGTACAAAACTCAGTAGTTTTACTGCTTCCCTAAAAAATGCACCAACATGAGCATCAAATTTAGAATAAAAAAACTGGAGTGCTGAAGGCTGTACTCGAGAGTGATAGCAGTACAAATATTCCATCTTCTCCCAAGTTAAGAACAGATCATAAATGTACAAGAGGACAAACACAATTGTCAAAATTCTTGACTACTTTGATCAGTAAGTTCCTTATAGCTTCATCTCAAAGACATCTGCTGTTTGGAATAAACATCCTACTGAATGTTTTCCCGATGGGTACAGTCTCAACACTTTTGAACTCAGAGTGAACCAGTATTTTTCCCAATGTTATAATGTCGTTATAGACCATATTCTAGGAATATTTGACGTTGTTTGCAACTTTTGTAACAAGCAAACTGATGTGTTTTTGTGTAACCAATGATATTATGTCACTTCTAATCATAGATTGCACTTACTGGGGTGTTTTTGCCTCTTTTTTTTTGGCCCCCAAACCCTAAATGAAAAGATTACTGCTGTAACCAATGGTGTTATGTCATTTCTAATCATAGATTGCATTTATTACCAAATTTTCAGAAAAAAGTAATGACATATTTTTCAATTATGGGCATGAAAAACGTTTTTTTATTCCGTATGGGAGTTAAAAAATTGGAATACACTTTTTCTTAATCTGCAGGCACTAGGCTTTCACAATTCAATACGCTATTAGTCTTTTTTTAACTCTCTTATTGCTTTTCAAGTCATTTTTAGTCATTTGAAGATGTCATGTTTCAGTGTTTCCAACTTTATAATTTTAACATCAATTAGTTATTTATTTGGCATAAATAACTCCTTTTAACAAACCGTTTGATGTGAAAGGTGGCCAAAACGCCTTACATAGGATGATCAAAAGTGAGCAAAAAATTAAAAAAAAAAATCTGGGTTCAGTAGTAAGATTTTTTTTATTGAGGGAACTTAACAAACACTGGTTGGAGTTTTGTGTGTCTCTCTCAGCAGTTACATTAGTTAACAAGTGTTGAGAGCAGATCCAGTGTTATCTCATTTCTTGTCATACTGCAACTGTTCTCAACCTTTTTAGACTGGAGGAACCCTTGAAATAACTTTCATATCTCAAGGAACCCCTAATATTAAAAATATTAAGGTTAATTGTTTGGATGTGGCTTAGAGAGAAAAGGGAGGAAATTAGTATAGATCACGCTTTATCCTTCTATCATGTACAGCGTCAATACTAATTACCCCCTTTTTTTATGAACCTCATCTAAACAATTACTATGTTAAGTGTTATTCATTATAGTCTAAAATCAGTTATTAGTATTTTACTGTGCAAAGGAAGTTAGTTTCAACCAAAACTGTCCACATCAACAAAATCAAAATCATCATAAGTTTCTTCAGATTTTAAGTAGGTCTACTGGCTGGCTGGTTGGCTATGTATGTATTGTGCATTCAGGTTGCATAAAAGGAACTAGTGGGCAGAAAATTTAAACATTTATTCTTAATATGTCAAGAAAAAACTCTTTAAAAAAATCCTCCAGAAAAATTGGTTTTGAATGTGAGTTTCAATATACAAAGTAAATTCATGCTAAATTGGTCCCTTGGTTTTTGTCCGACAACATTCACCTTTGTTTTTTTGAAAATTCAGGCTTTTTAGTTATCACTACCCAACAAAAGGTAAGGGAGGTAATTTATTCCTTGATCACTCCTTTTTAAAATTTTTTAATTGATCACCCCCAATACTACATGCTGGTCATTTGATGGTTTCTATCGAGTAACTAACTGGACACGTTTGTTCCCTTTAGTGAAAAATTACAGCTGCTGGTCTTTTTTGGTGATTAAAAATACTGGTACTCATGGTGTCAAATGTGACCAAGACTGTGGCCGCTAACCATAACATGAAGAGAACTCAAATTGGCACTTCTAACATGCCGTGGTCCCACCTTGAAAATTTTTTTTCACGACTAATTTTTTGCGCATTTGATCCATAAGATCTGAGAAGGAATTTTCCATTTTTGTAAAAAGTTGATTTTTTAAGGTTGTAGTGATGGTCCAGTTTACTATAGAAACATGAAGTGAAAACGAGCCCTTACTTTGCACCTATTCCTCCATTCGTGTGTACTGATGTATTGAAAACCATGCACACTGAAAAATTTTCTCCTCATGTTGGAGATTTCTTACTTTTTTGAATGAATTTGTAAAAATAATTGATAATTTTGCTAATGTTGTAGCTTAAATTTTCATAAAATATGAGCATTTGAACCATAAAACAAGGAAAGGATAATTCATGTTACACAAATGATAGAATTAGTGCAAAGTAAAGGGTAGTTTTCACATTATGTTTATATTGTAAACAGGACCTCATTCTAAAACCTTGAAAAATCAACTTTTTTTCAAAACTGTCATATTTCCTTTGGAGAGGAAGGTTTTATGAATCAAAAGCATATAAATTAGTTGTGAAAACATTTAGAAAACATTTTTTGTGGTTTCCATCAAATTAAACGAAAGTCTAGTGCTCCCCCACCATATCTATTTTTTACAGAACCCTTAACAACTTAGTTCAGCAGAATCCTCATTGAGAAATACCATCATAGGATTTAGTTAATAGCACACAATTATTCGAATGGTTATTTTTTTCTGGTTGCAAAAAGATAAAATACACTACACTATTCGGCAAGCAACCTTTGTCAGCAACAACAAATCCCAGTGCGTCCAGAAGTCTTTAGTGGCAAATTTGAGACCTGTATCCCCACACAAATAAAAATCAGTGTTGACTAATTAAAGACACAAACCCATCGCCACAAAGAAATCATTAGGGAGGCCACTAAAAAATTATTTCATTTCAATATGAGTGCAATTTTTATAACAAATTGATATACATTAAAAAAGAGTTAGACAAAACTCAGAATGTATGAAAGATGGATTATACATTGGAAACATTACACAAAAGTGCTGTAGACAAAACTAATTTTTACCATTGTGAGATAGACGTGAGTGAAATATCTCAGCTAACTATAGCTATGATGCAACGTGAAAATTGCTGGATACACCTCACAATATAATTCTTCTTTAGCCTATGGCCAACCTTTTGACAAAATGTCATTGAGATCAACCAGGAACTTTTTGAGATATTATGTGGACAGACAGATAGTCATGAGTGAATACATATACCTCTTCCAATTTTGTTGACAGAGATGAAAAGATTTATATGTGATTCCCAAATGTGAAAGCTTATCAATACAGTTATTTCAGCAAACGTCAAAATTCAGGCATTCATTTTTTCATGTATTCATAAATCAGATAATCTAATTTATGCTAGACTATAAGCACTCGATGCTTGTCTTTCATGAGTGTCTTTCTTTCCTCTTTCAGTTCAGTTTTAGATTCTGTCGCTAGAATGATTGATTCCACTTACAGATACATCCAAGCAAAATCCCTCTGCAAAAACTCATAAGATGAATAACAGAATTTGTTCAGCAAGAACATTAATTAATTATTCAAATTCATTTTTTGTGAAATTCAATATGTTTATGTTTGTTAAATGTTTAATGATTGGGAAAGGGTGGCTGGAATATATATATATATATATATATATATATATATATATATATATATATATATATATATATATATATATATATATATATATATATATATATATATATATATGTATATATATATGCATGTGTGTATAAAAATATTTGTATGTGTGTGTGTGTAGATATATACAAATATATATATATATATATATATATATATATATATATTTGTGTCTGTATATATATGGATGTTTACAATTTTTGTTGTAACAGATCAGTTTATATGCAATCACAGCAATTGAAGTACACTTGTTTTTTTTGTTTTTCTCTTTAACGACTGGGATTTATCTTCCATGGTGTTTTTTTTGTTTATCCCTTTTTCTTGTGTATAGGAGTTGGTGGTTTGCAAGAGTTTGTGGTTTCCTGCCATGTTGGTTGGGATTCAGGTTGGGCTGATGGTTGGAGGGGCTTTTTAGAATGTTGAGTGATGTGGTTGTGCATTTGGTCCTTTTATCTTGGGTTTGGAGGTGGGAAAGAGGTGTTTGCAGTAATTGAGAGTTATGAATGTACTTATGAGTAAATAGTGGTAAGTTCTGGGTTTAGATGATAATAAGTGCTAAATGATATTATTTTTTAATAATGGGCCTAGCTAATGAGTTTTCGGGCTTTTCTGGCATATTATATAAGTGAGTTGATAAATTCAATTTTTACATTAGTAAGTAAATAAATGGAGTTGTTGGTTTTTGTTGTTTTATATGTCGTTTTGTGTATTTTCATATTCAGGTTTTGGGCTTTTTATCATTTTCTTGTTTTTTTTTCTCATTAGAGTTATAATTTTGAGCTATATAGATCAACTTATAAGTAGAATGAGATTAAACTTTTTTCTTCACATAATTTGTGTTATATTTCCTCGGCAACAATAGCTAACATTTGATATATTTCTATCAGATGCTTCATGTAGTTTGTTTGTTGGTGGGAAGTGTTTATCAATCAGATTGAGGAATATTCTGCCAATGTTTGTTTTGATAGTTTTATTATATGGTGGATTACACTATATGACATTTCTTTTTCTGTTATTTTTTTTTCTGCATGAGATTAATATTGATTTTGCTGAAAATCCACTATTTTTCAGGGCTTTATCATATTCTACTTTTGTGTTGATGATTGCTTTGTTTTGGAGTTGTAAATCTGCAGCTTATGGATTGT
Organism: Thysanoteuthis rhombus; assembly: GCA_963457665.1. Classification (NCBI taxonomy): domain Eukaryota; kingdom Metazoa; phylum Mollusca; class Cephalopoda; order Oegopsida; family Thysanoteuthidae; genus Thysanoteuthis; species Thysanoteuthis major. The sequence goes on along the minus strand of OY735211.1, from coordinate 34,876,246 downwards.
GGGATGTTTGATGATAGGGAAAAGGAGGCTGGAATATCTAAATGCATGTGTGTATGTGTATATATATATTTGAGTGAGTATATATATATGCATGTGCGTGTGTATTCATAGATGCATGTATTTATACATACATGCATGTGTGTGTGTGTATATATATATATATAGAGAGAGAGAGAGAGAGAGAGAGAATAATATGTGAGTATATGGTTCCATGAGAAATGCTTACAGGGTAAAAGCCCACACAGAAATTCCTTACAGAAAAAAGCCCGCAATCATGAATGCACACAGGAAAAAAAGCCCACATAGAAAATTATTTTTTTTGTGTTCAGATAAGGTTCCACATAAATTCAAATTGATATCTCAGAAAATGAAGGCTATTTTTACAAAACCATTCTTTTTGTGTAGGTATCTATGCAAATATGTTAAACTATTTTTCTTTTTTAGAGAGCTAATGAAAATTCCAAACCATCTATCATCATAAAAGATCACTTGATACTTGATCAGGGTGATTAGACCCTTTCTCAAGGTTAACTTCCTTTGATCAGGTGTCCTACTTAGCATGTTTAATGTTTTTTTTATTGCTCAGTAGGAGAGGTTGTAGTTATTATGTCACCAATACCTTGATACCAAAGCTTTGAAAATTAATTCTTAGCCACTCACATATTACCTAATTACTTCACATATGTAATAAAAAAATTGAATTAATCTCATTCAAAATTCCAGAACATTATATTATTAAACTTTACATTTCTCAATAAATAAAAGAGTTATATTTAATAACATTTCATAATTATTCATGAAGGGTGCAGATTTTTCAAAATATCTATAAACATTTATCCATAGAATGAGTTTTTGAAAAGAAATTCATACAAATTTTTTTTTGCAGCATTTTTTTTATTTGCACCATCCTTAAGACTACAATGCATGTTATTCAAGAAGAAGCAGCAACACACTTTCTTTTTACTGATTCAATTTATTGGTGCAGGAGGAACTTATAAACTGAACTTGTATGCTAGAAAGAAGCCATTAAATGTGAACTTTTCATGCACACAAGGAATGTCAAAGTTATAGAGATCAGAAATAAATACAAAGGCTCTAAAAAGTGTACACTTTTTATGAAAGGGTATAATTAAGCAAAAATATTCATCAGAAATTAATGCAAATCAAATTAAATGCCTTTTGTTCCTTACCAGATTATGCACCATGAATTTGTCTGGTCACAGTATTCCAAACCAGAACCGGGATGAATTCATGACGCACCATCTGATTAAAAGCAAAAGCATTTACTATTGTGATAATTTCTGATGAATATTTTGTTTAATTATACTGTTATTATGAAAATTATAAACAAGAAAATAATTTTGGTATTGGCTTTTATCGTATAAGCATTCTTTATTTCCCTTCCATTGCAACTTATTTAAAATGATTGTACATATTCAACTATGTAAGAAGAATGGTTTTGTAAACAGACCTTGGTTTCTGAAATATCAGGCTGAATTTATGAGGGGCTTTATCTTCATAGAACAAAAATATTTTCTATGTCGGCTTTTTTTCCCATGTAAGCTTTTCTCGGTATGGGTTTTCTTCTTGTGTGTTTTTTGTTATGGGGGATTTTTGTATAGGCTTCTTTCATGCGAGCATTTTTCTAACCACCATATATATATATATACATACATACATACATATATATATATATATATACATATATATATATATATGTATAATTATAAATTGCATTATATTATATAGAAACTCATTGGGAATGACCTCCCATATATATATATATATATAATTATAAATTATGTTATATTGTACAGAAACTCATTTGAAATGATGTCCCATCATTACACTGTTAATGTATCACTCACCCTAGACAATATAAACAGAAAAAGCAATTAAAGAAAATGGGGCTGCGGCAGGAATCGAACCTGCCACCGATAGGGTAGCTATTTCAACATAGCGATGCTCTTACCATTGATATATATATATATATATATATATATATATATATATATATATATATATATATATATATATATATATATATATATATATATATATATATATCCAAGAAAACTTTGCAGCTTTTTACACTGAATATTGAAAACTTTTCCAAAAGATTTTTTGTGTCACTTCAGTCATCCATTTCCTAGAATCTGTTAATGCAATTTATGTTATTTTCTTCTGTGTTTTTTTTCTGTTTCCCCTATAATTTGTCATTATGGTACGATATATAAATTGCCTCTTGTTGGGGTCATCAGTTGTTGATACCAAAAACACAACTACTTTCCTGAAAAATAATTTTGATAAAACAAAAAAGTAGAACATTTCAATTTCTAAATTTAATCATTCACATTAGATTGAAAAAACAATGCTTAATATGTTAACCATACAACATAGAGCAACTTACAAACAATTTGGGAGAGAAATTACCCAACATGCATTTCTCAATTCAACCAATTGTCAAGAGGTATCCCTCACTTTACAAAAATTCAGCTTATACCACTTCACTTTCGTGACAGACCTCAAGCTATTATAACTTTGAAGTGTGCTTCTGTACTTCCTCTAAATTTGTTTTGTGCATTGGTTGAATAAATCAACAATATCATGTTAAAAAATCTGAACATATATATAGAAATCAAACATGGATTGCCAAGTAACAAACTGTTCAAGTATATCGATTGAATAACCCATTTAGGTGTTACTACCGGCTAGAAAGTGATTTGGTTTTGTTTCAAACATGTATATAAGAATAATTTATTTGATAATTTAAAGGAAAAAACAAATAGATGGAAGTGAGATGATATACGATGTGGAAAAATTAACTTTAGTGGGAAAAAAATTGTAAAATTCTTCAACTGAATATGTTGGTAGAAACTCAATTCAAAGAAGAGTTTCTGTGTAATTAGTATTCTCAGAGACAATATCATAAACAAGTTTACATGCAGTCTGAGATTAAAACTGATACAACAAATTTAATATTCACATGGGTTATCACTCAATAGAAGTGACATGAACAAGTAATCTCTGTTTCAAAAAAATTAAATATGTAGTGTAAAATAACATCCATATACAATACATTATAATCATACCCTATATAAAATGACAAATTGCATGTAGTATGACATAAGATATATATAAAAATCATAGCTGAAAGGGAGGTGGTGTTTGATCAACACTGCTGGGGTGCCATGTTAATATAACTATTTTGTTTTGTAAATCTCCCAAAAGGTTACATGGTAAACAACTGATGATCCCAACATGAGGAAATATACACAAAGAAGCATAATATTGAAGTATGTGAAAAACATTAAAGAAAAACAGAAGAATATTATATAAATTACATTAACAGCTACTGAGAAATGAGTGGCTGGAGTGGCACAAAAAGATTTTTGAAAAAGTTTTCAATGTGTTTGGTGTTTAAAGCTTTAAAGGAAATATATAAATATATGAGTGAGAAGTGTATATTTGTCTGTCATGCTATAAAAAGTACCTAAACATGGGTGCAGCCCAAGCAAATTTGGCATACCTCCTCAATGGACCTGGGGGAGAATTTGAAATTAAAGTTTTGAGAAAAACAACTTTTTGAGGGTTTCTGAGGGTTTTTTTTATTTACAATGTATCCTTAATAGTTGTATGATATAAATAGACAAGAAAGCTTTACAGCTTTAAGCACTAAACATCAAAAAACTTTTTCAAGAGATTTTTTTTGTGTCGCCTCAGTCGCTTATTTCCCAATATCTGTCAATGCAATTTATGTGATTTTCTTCAATGGTAATTTTTGACTCTTGTGGTCTCTTCTCTAATATATATCTCTTATCATGTATATATCATATCTTTCTTGTACATATTTCTCATTTGTAAGAGGTGTCTGATTATCTGTCATGCTATAAAAAAAACCCCTAAACATAGGCACAGCCCAACCAAAGTCACCATACTCAAAATATATACATGAAAAATGAAGGGAAATTTTTCCTCCTTTGAAATAGACAAAAATGGAAGGAGACTTTTGTCAAAGTGGTCAAGTCGTCAAAAGTGAACAGGAGACTTTTTTTCCTATTTCAAGTGGTCAAAAGTGTAGGGAAACTCCTTTCCCCTCCAAGGGTCAAAAGTGAGGGATATTTTTCCTCCCCTCAGTATAGGAGACTTTCTCCCTCAAAAGGCAAAAAAAAGGCTCAAAACTGAAAGCAAATTTTGTTTCCGCCTTTAAAGGGGTCAGGAATAAAGGGAATCTTTTTTCCTCAATAAGGTCTCAAAAGGGAAAAAAAAAACTTTTTTTCTTCCACATATCTCACATTTTAAGTATTCCTTTTTTACACCTGGAATATTTTACCCGGCATAGACAGGTACTTTAGCTATATTCATAAATATACAAAAAATTCAAGTGTTTTAAAAAAGGGAGTTCTGTTTACAAAGTAACTATGCTACCAAATTAGAACCTTACTTTCTGTCTAATATAAGTAACCTTCTTATTTTATATCTTTATATATAAATTTTCAAGGGGTCTGATATGAAAAGACCTCCCTTCCTTCAAGAATCAAAAGTGAGTGGATACTTTTTCTTGACTGGAGGCTTCTTTAAATAGTAATTCTCCTACTGCATCTTGACTTATATCATACTATAATCACTCTCATTAAATTTTGGAAGAGCCCTGAAAAGGAAGCAAGCCTCCCACATTTCTAAATCTCTGCAGCCCAGAGTGGAGGTATGTCCAAAAGCTTTGGACTTATTCTTCTTAGATATTCTATCTAGCATAAACAGGAACTTCAGCTAGAGTATATATATATATATATATATATATATATATATATATATATATATATATATATATATATATATATATATATATATATATATATATATATATATATATATATATATATTCGCCTGATGAGGCCCAAAGAGGGCAGAAACATGAGCTAGTTTGTGTAGTGAATCCACAATCTACTCTTCATTTCCAGCTCTACTCTAAAACAACTTAACTTAATGAGTAAAATGTTGTATGTATCAAACATTCTATGAAATAAATCCATTACATTTCAGTAGTGGCTTTATATTATTGATATATTATTATATTATGTTATACTGCTAGCCTGATTTGTACCACACACATATATATCTATCTATCTATCTATCTATCTATCTATCTATATATATATATATATATATATATATATATATATATATATATACAAGGTATATCCAACCATTTTATGCAAATTAAAAAAAATAGATTACCTATTGAATGGGGCCTTAGCTCCCTCCAAAGTACTCTTCTTGGGATCTCACACACTCATCCCAGTGTCTCTTTCACTTTTCAAAACTGTCTGCAAAGTCCTCTTTTGGGATTGCCATCAGCTACCTCATTGTGTTCTCCATAATCTTGACCATGGCCTGAAACCCCCTGATTTAGTGATCTTAGCTTTGGGAAAAGTCAGAAGTTGCAGGGAGCCAAATCTGGACTGTAAGAGTATTGGCAGACCTTTGATTCCGATAGTCTCACAGTACACAAGCTCCTTCAATGGTGTCTCACAACCGACTTAGTAACCCCTTGGGAGAGTGTCTGCTTACACGTATGCAGTAAGGTCCCTCCTGATTGGTTGCCAAGTTGCATCAAGGCTGTACAACCAGTTCTTGAGATATTCAAAATGATTAGGTTATATATATATATATATATATATATATATATATATATACATATATATATATATATATATATATATCCCAAGAAAGTAAAGTCGCTAAAAGATTTGAGATGAATGGTTTTCAAAATAATGATGTTGTGCTCAACTATTAAATCAAATTAAACAATCAGCGTTACATTCTATAAAATTTCCTTTCAGAATAATGGAAAAAAAAACAACAAACAAAACATGCTGTACTTATAGTCATAGTCATAGAAATGAGGTTTTAAATGACTCTGGAGAAAAATCCAAAATCAATTTGAAAACACAGAAAAGCCTTCATTAAAAAAACATTTCTTAATTAAAAACAAAAAGCTGCCTTGTACAGTCTTTAGCCTTTAGAAATTTTTTTGAATGGAATTCCTCTGGTAATTTTAGTTTACCAAATTATTACTTATCAGATTTTTCATTTGAGGGGGCTTAACCACCCATAAATTGTTAATACCCAGAAATGTCCCCCCATCACTTACCAGCACCCCCCATCACTTCCTAGCACCCTCCCCCCCCACTCATGCCTATTGCAACATCACTTGCCTTTCGTTTCCAGCTGGAAATTTAAGTTAATTAAAGCCAGAACAGTTATCAGGGAAATCAACTTGTTTTTTTTTTTTACTTTTTCCTCTCTTTTTTTTACCGCATATTCTCGAGTAATGTTCAACTTTATAACCAATAATTGGGAGTCGAACATTACACAAGGTATGCTTGTAAAAACAGTAAATATTTTGTAATTAACTGGAGCCTGCACTCTCGCTGATTGCAGATTGAGAAATTGGTCCAAAATAGTCGAAAACATCACATGAGTAAACATGTTACTAGTCCATAACCCTTTGTTTTGCTGACAGACATCATAAGTATACGCTGAGAAACTCAGCATATAGCTGCTACTGATACTATAAGTGTGGCCCACATGGTAGGAAGACAGACGAAAGGAAAGAACGAACAGTACTTAAATAAGATGGTAGGGAGAGAGAGGAGAGAAAAGAAATTTAGGTAGTTCAGTAACAAGATAGGAAGGGAGGGGGATGATGGCTGCTACTGACACTATAAGCATGATAGACGTGGCTCATATTATGTAGATGATTTTATTCTTTGGAAATATTTCTCCTCAGTTGATTTTATCAACGAGGCATATTATGATATATTCTGACTTGTTTTTCAGCTGCAGTGCCTACCATTACATTTCAGTCTCTTGCGAGAAAAAGAAGTTAAAAAAAAGTCACATTATCTTTTTTAAAAATCGAGATGCCATAAACAATTAAAACAAAAGTTCTGTTTCCTTTTTATTTTTCCTGATGGAGTCATGACCTGAATATATTTGTAGAACAAAATAATTTCCGAAACTGTTCTCTATATTATTCCGCTTATTAGTATGTACGACCATTTTCCCTTTCTGATTAATATTCGTTCCGTCTCTGGTATAGTCTTACATCACTAAAACTTGCTGATTTATTTGTTTCAAGACGTTCTTGAGTTTTATTACTCCTTTCCTCTTAAAAAAGTAATATGTGGTCCGACATTTCTCACTCGCATTCAGATCATAGCTTTTTTAGCCCCGCAGTTGATGGAAGAATAGAGTAAAAACATTTATCGAAATTTATGATAAAACCAATGAATAAAATATTAATAAAGAATTAGACGGAAGATATTTTACTCCTATCAACTGAAGAAGAAAATATGAATTTCTGTTTTTAGGATTGATTTATGATTACTCAGGTTTTTTATTTATAAAATTTCTGTTTCTGGATATTTGAAAAAAATTATTTTGATCATGTTTTGCTCAAGCAGGAGACGGGTCGATGGACCCCCTTTATCTCGTACCTGCTTTAGCAAGAAATTACTGTCTTATTCATCACCCAAGCTGACTCAGTGTTTTTTTTCAAAATGTTTAGTTGCTTCCTGTTTATTATTAGTACAACTACTAATTCGATTGTGTTGATCCTGTCTGTCCAGGCCTTGATCAAGGTCAGTTTGACCTGAGGCAAGAGACTCCAGCCACTTATGATCCAAGACAAAACCAATAAATCATAAGAGGATTTCAATTGAAGGTTTCATCCTTTTATTTCTCATCTAGGTTGGTCAAGGTGGAGAGAGAGAGAGAGAGAGAGAGAGAGAGAGAGAGAGAGAGAGAGAGAGAGAGAGAACTGCTTTCTTAGAAAATGTCAATCAAAGCTGACAACATCAACATGGGTTTCTCCAGTTTTTAAGTGGATCTGGCTAGCTACGTATGTATCCCATGTACTGGCCATATCAATGAAGCTTGAAGGCTGAAATATATACATTTACTCTTGATTATGCCTAGAATTTTTTTTCTTCAAATACTCCCCCCCCAGTTCTTAGTGTGTGTATGGGGGGGAATTTACAATGTAAGTTTGTGCTAAATCGGCCGCTTAGTTTGTGTCCGACAGTGTTCGCAGTTGTTTTTTTATCTAGAAAATTTGGAATTTTTTGGTGATAACCAACAAAAAGCAAGAGAAGTAACTTATCAATTAATCATCTCTTTTTTTCCAGTTTTTCAATTGATCATCCCCTCACTTGGAATGCTGCCAAAAGACATTGGTCACGTGATGGTTTCTTTTCAGTGACTAAACCCAATATCTGCCTTTTCTTTTTCCCAATGTCATTCTAAGCCACTGGATGAGCAATTCTTTGAGGTGCGGAAGAGTGTCACATGAGGACAAGTCATTTTGTTTTAAGGATAAAATCAGATGGTAAGAGAGAGAGGGAGAGATTATCCATTGCAGTCTATAATTGGCAAAAGCTGAAAAAGAAGGTAATTCTTAATCCTATTAGAATTATAGAGATGATAATCGACAAAAAAAGGAAAAAAAAAAATAGTGTTAATCCTGATGTGATCTTAATAGAAACAATAAAGAGCTGCAAGTAATATTGTTTGAAGATTAGTCTGATACGAGTGATCGAGGAAGCCTCAGTAAAATAATTATAAAATATAAATCAGGTTAAGGCAATGAATAAGAATGAAATCATGGAATTCGGCCTTTGATTCGGTCTTAAACTCATACAAAGAAAATAGTATCAATTTCAGAGGAAAAAACTTCTGATTGAAATACATCCGTTGGACCATTTGGTGAATTTTGTATTTTTCTGTTCAATTCACGAAAGAGTTCCACTAATTTTTTTGCTGTTCATTGAAGAGTACTGCTGACAATTAAAAGCAGTTTCAAGCGGTTTATGTTTTTAAGAGTTAATACTTGTTTGTCAGTCTGACTTTATTTGGACCCTGACACAGAAATACAGGTATACCTTGTTCAAGGTCTTATTATAACTTAATGTGATCTTTTTCAGCTTATACTTAGTTACATTAATTTATACAGCAATACTTTAACCGTATTACATTAAAGCCAGCACAAATCAAAACTATTCAAAATACTGCTGTATTTTCCATTTATCAGAATGAGAATGCCAAAAAAACAGTATTAACCCTTCAGGGATTTTATTATTTAAAAAAAATTGTTTGAATTAGGAACTAATTTTCATGAAGTCATGAAGTTGATGATGAAAGTTATGCCAAAAATAACACCCTGACAATCATCCTGAGATATATCATCAGTAGTAAAAATTGATAAACAACCTTCCTTTGAATAGCCTTACTATACTGAATTAATGAGAAAAGATAAAAAATAATAATAAAATTGAAAAACTCACTTTATTCATGGGATCTTTACAAAGAGAATTGATTAGAAAATGTGTTTCATGTCCCAGTGTTTGGTCCTGGGATAAATGTACAGTGTAACTAATACATCCCATCATATTTTTGGTCTTACAAAAAATTGAAAATGTTTGATTTCGTAAAAGAATAGTTTTCTTTATATTGAACAAAAATTAATGATTTTTTGACCTTTTTATACCTTTCTAGAAATTCAGGCATTAAGAATGGGCTACTTTCAGAAAGCTTGGAGCTAGGATTTTAAATGGTGATTTTCAAGGCAGACAGACAGGTCCTATCCACTTGAAAGATCGGTGCAACACAATCTTCCTATTCCCACATTTGGCCTTGCGCTAGACTAAACTGTGTGAATATCAGTGTGGCCAGGTCAAATTATGCTTTGCACAACATTCCATAAACACTCCTCTTTGAGCAGGTTTTTTTCTTTAACTGTAATAATAACCATAATGAAGTAATTTAAATGTTGCAAAAGCCTTGAAATAAACAAGTCACTGACTTAGAAGTTATGCAAACAATTTCATACAACTTTCCACAGGCACTACTGACCTTGAAAAGAAGGCAATAAAATTTCCACAAATTGACTATTCATTTGTTCTGTGTGTTGAGAACTTCAACTGAGGTCCAAGTTAGTTGAATGATTTTGAATTGGAATAATATTCTACATGCACAAAATCTCTCATAGTTAGCTGCATTTATGAAAACAAACAACACCTTACCCCCAAGATATTGCTACAAAAGGTTTCTAGATGTTTTTTCTAGTATCAAGTGTGCTCTATAACACACTGAAAGTCTACCACAGTCTGACCACTGGGAAGGTATAATTTTCAAGATTGTGTTCAAGATGGTTGGTAAATTAGTTTGAGGCATTCATGAAAAAGAAACCAAAACACCATACGTCCAAAAAATAGCAACAAAAGGTTTCTCAATGATTTTCTGTTGCATCAGGTTTACTCAACAGAAAATCAAAAGCTTACCACATAACAGCCACTGGAAAGTTGTAATTTTCAAGGCATTCAAAATGGTCACCAAATTCTTATGAATACCTATGGCTCATTCATTATTAATCCAGGACAGGTTTTTCTTTATTTTGTCAGTTATGCTTAATAACACATAAAAGTATACCACAGCCTGACCACAAGATGGATCTAAGATTTTGGTGGGATCAAAAGATCAATGCAGACAACTATTAGCAGACAATATTTAGATTTTTAAATTTTTCAGATTCCAGGACGGTTGTACAGGTGACATATGTAGGCAAGACAATTAAGTTTATTGATATTGAATAGCAAAATTTCTTCAGTGAACCTTGTGAATATTCAAACTGAGTGAAGTGAATTAAGACTATAAATAAAATTACAGTTTATTTGTACAGTGACAAATGAAATGAGATCAAGATAGACCATAAACTACTGGAATGCTTTTTATTTCCAAGTCTCAGAAGAGAATATTTGAGTCCTTTTGTTTTTAAGTAAAAAAAAATCTCCCAAAACCCATACATTTTTCCCTTTTCATGATACCAGCACATTGGATGCAGTGTGATATTAGCAAAGTTTCTCAAGATTAAATATCTGTCTACAGTGATGCAATTTATTTTGCAAAGCAAAGGTAGTTTCAGATAAATTTGATCAAACAAACAAGTAATTATGGCTTGGAAATTCATCAACTCAGATCCGATAGCCATATAGATGCTAATAAGTTCTCAGCTAATTATTGGAACTTTAATTGCAAATCTAATATCCAAAATTTTTAATTGTTGCATCCACGTGAGAATAACAACCGATGAAAAACAATTAACAAACACCGCACCTCACCCAAGACGGACTCATAGCAATCCAAATCAGATTTATTTTTAATCTTCTAATACTATGTATATAAAACTTGGTTGTCCTTTCATTGCTTTTCAGAGAGCTGCAGACGAGACATAGATGCATGAAAAATTACTGTCTGCAGCAGTGGTTCCCATCCAGGGTGGGGTTTGATGGGGTCGGGTGGGCTTTAGGTAGGGGTGGGGTGGAGTTTAGGTAGTTCGGGGGTTGGGTGAAATAAGGCTATAATGTTAAAATAAAAGTCATGGTGAAATTTTTGGGCTCTAAGGGGGATGTGTGATGCAAGATGGAGCATAACTGTGACACCAAACCTCTGGATTTTCCTTAACAGTGTTATTTATCAAAATCATTTTAAATTAAATTATATTGTTGGCTTTTTGTCATTACATTTCATTAACTATGATAAAATTTCTAATTTCTGTGAACTACTGTGGCGTTTGCTTCCCAGAATTGATTTTGAGGTAATTCCATTTTAATATAATTAGTAGCGACTAACATGGACTTTTTGTAGAAAGTGGCATGTTAAACTAGAAACTAGTGGATTTTAGAATGGAAGGGGGAGAAAACTAGTAATCTTATTGACAAATGTGGGGAATGGCCTTGAAAAGGTTGAGAACCACTGGTTTGTAGTATTGAGAAGGATCTTTGACATTCAAAGAGTATTTTGGATGATTGGACTCCTTCTTGTTGTTAATGTTAGTAATGTATTTACCTTTTCTTTCTTTGTTAGGCCTGGATTTCCATAATATGTCCCTGTTGAGTTGTGGAAGTCACATCAGGTAGTGAGTAGCAGTAACCACATAGAGTTGAATTCTGCACTTGTCTGACTCAGCTGCCATGTTGATGTACACTGCTTCTTTGACGTTTCTCCGTTTCCAAAATACACAAATCCCATGTTAGAAGTATGGCTGCTATCGAAGAGAAAAATTTCTCTGTTTACTTCCTCTACATACAGATAGTTTACCTGAAGAAGGCTGTAGAATGCCTTAGTCAAAACATTGCATTAAAAAATATAAACAACCAAAAGGAGTTTAATCATCCGAAAAAGTCTCTGAATATATGAAAGTGTATGATAATCCAAATTGTATTTATACAATGGAAAACGACAATAATGATAATTATATATACATAGTGGAAGAGTCCATTGCTTCAAATGGTGAATAGGATATATTTTTATCAGTAAAATATACATTTTCTCCAATCATTGACTCTATTTACGTTGTCAAGGAAAAGTGATACATAAACCGAGTAACGATGGGAGATCATTTCGAATGGGAGTTTTTATATTATATAACGCAATTTATAATCATTCTGTCAGATCGTGTATATCCATTTCTTAATGCATATATATACATATAGTTTCTTTTCTTAAAATATCATCTGATAGAAATCCAATATAATGATGAATTTTTTCACTGGTGATAATCAGTAGCCGAATAATCAACACAGTATTATGAATAGAAAAATAAATCTAGACTCATGGCTTTTCTTCTTTTGGATCAAACAAAATTACGTGTTTGTCAAATTGACTCTTATAATTGGTAAATGATTCATCATTAAGAGAAAATCAAGCTGTCATAAAATCATTATATATTTACAATATTGAAGTATATTTATAAGTGTTACTAGATAAACAATTTGATCAGTGTCAAGTCACAGAAAACAAATATAAAACCAATGGCTGTCACCAAATTAGTAAATCGCTGTAATGGTTCACTATAACCCTAGGAATTAATTTTTTTCTTTTTTAAAGGAGTTACTTGATTAACTAGAGTTGATGTTTACGGGGACCACAATTGTCTGTCGGCGTAAATTGAGCGGGCGAAAAAACAGAACAAATCTTAAAGACAGGATTTATATTATGACGGTAGAGTAGGAGGACAGAATGATGTAAAGAACGCTATAGCGGGAGGAAAAAAAAACATTATTGTCAGTAGGCAGTAATTGAACCAGTGTAAAAACAGTATGGAACCTTGAAGAAAGGATTTTGGAAGTGAAAGCTGAACTGGAGGAGATAATTACGTAAAAGAAAGTTGTTTGGTAGAAGAAAATAAGAATTGATTTCTGGATATATAATGAACTGCAAATGTGATTCACTATTCAAGAAGAATTTTTTATAAAAGATATTCCAATAAAATACAATAAAATACAATACGAAAGAAGACAAATCCGTCAATGAATGTTATACTTCATACTTACGATGGAGCTCTAGCTATAGAGTGATGTATAGCTAGTTCTTCTCAAAGACCATTAGTGAATTTGATTTTCAGTGGGTCACCACACTAATAAACTTGTGCCATACTAAGCTTACTTCGTTAAATATCAAAAGTGAAAAAAATCCATAATAATCCACATATGTATAGTGCAATGCGTATCCACACTTTTCGATCCTTGGTAGAACACACAGATGATACACTCTAATCCTAGGCTGAGGGCTGGGGAGTGATCGAAGACAGATTGCAAAGACATGATACTTGAAGAATCCTGTCATTACTGATGGTTCTATGTTAGTTGAAGATTTTTAAGACAAAAGAAAAGCCAGTTAACAGAAGTCTTTACTAAAGATCATCTATGAAGTACCTGCTATTGTGTGATACTTACCTAGTTAGTCTTACAGAGTGAGTTGAGTTTGATCCTCACTGGGCACTTGGGTATTTTTACCCTGTGTCAAACTAACTTAAGCGATGATTAGCAACTTACTGTTGCAGATCATTGCTCTTGTAATGAGTTGATCCTCACTGGGTGGCTCAGTCATATGACCTTTACGGGTGAAGTGAGTTTGAACTTTACCAAGCCTGATAAGAGTTGTACTTAATCAAAATAAAAACATCAGACCATTTATGTTATTAGTAGAGATTCTCTGAACTGTTTCAAAAGATCAGCCCCCTTCTCCCTCCAAGAACATACATACATACATTGAGTGTCTGACATAGAGTGAGAGTTAGCAAGCTATTCCTACCGGACTATCTTTTAGTTCAGTGAATTTGAGCTTCACAAAGTACTCCAGTCTTGTGGCCAAGGACCAGACTAAGGTTAGTATATATTCAGGGCTAGCATTGCCATTCAGTGTTTTTCAAAATCAAAATTGGGTAAATTTGGTACAGAACAAAGCCTTTTGGTTCCACAAATAAAGATTCACTACCAAAGGAAAAGTTACAAAAGATAACAATCCCTTACACACAAATGATATGTTATAACTTGAATTTACATGAATGCTAGAGTTTAAATTTCTATTTTGATCCATTTTTCTTGCAATCTTAACCTGATGATGGATTTCAAGTTATTTGATTATTGTGGTACTGAAGCTTCTTAATTTGGACCCAAGACCATAGAAATTTGGTCTTTATAGCAAAAAGCATATGGCAACCTTGTTTACAGCACCTACTATTGAGAGTTCATAAGTATAAGTCATAACTTCAGAGCAGTCGCTTGTTGTCTGTCTCCTGTAATTTCAAGATGAGTCAGCATTGTTCAGACTATTGATCTCTTCACAGTTTGAATACACATACATACTTTCTTCAGAATTATAAAAGTTCAACAAAAGTGTTCTTGATCTCTGAAAATGATTCATCGGAGTAGAGTTGAGTGACTATTTTACATTAAATTACGGAAATTCTTCTTCTTCATTTTAATGAACAATAGCCAGTACTCTCCGAGCTTCTGATATTTGTTTTCTCAATCAAAAGGACGTTTGAACTGACAAATATCTTGAAGACACAATAAAAATTCCCTTGACTCTATTTCTGCAATAGGTTACAGGATTTGAAGATTCAACTTGGAATCATTAGGACATGTTCACTGAAAATAGATAACCTGTGTATGTGTCCACATGGACAGCATTTGAGGTATCATTGTGTTCAGGATACTGATACTCATTCATAGCCAGAAAAAATATTATGGCAAATGTATTGATCAGACCAACCCATCAATATCAAAGCTGAATAGCATTAATCTCTGTACAGTCTGAATCCAGATCTGAACACCAGTCTACTAATCAGATCCCTTTGGTCATTAATGGGAGCTTACCAAAATGTCAGAAGTGCTTGAGGGAATGGAGCCAAAGATATCAAGTGATAACCTCTCCCCCCATCCTTCATTTTTTTCCTCTTGCTCTTGGAGGATGGCCATAAAAGGATTGAAGTGGTAGGGTGATGAGGGGGAGGGGGTAGGGCTCCCTGCCCCTACTTTTGACCAAAGAGGTATCAACCTTATAATAATAATCAGCAAAAACAAAAGAAAAAAAAAAGGAAAAAAACAAACTTGTTGGATGATAAATGTCAGTAGTGGGTGGAATAAGAATCACAAAATCTTTTCCAGGACAAAATGGAAAATGAGTTTGGTACCAGAATATCAAAAAAAAAGCAATTCTAGGAGTTTATAAAGCCAGACAGCTTATAAACTGTAATGAATCTGACTAAGGAACTGACAGCAACGGCAAATGACTGCTGTCAAATTTTCACTTCACTATCATTTGCCTCGAGAAAAGGCTCTAGTATTTAATCTAATAAAATTGTTAGGCTTTTGGCATCAGATAGAGCGGATATTATAGATGTCTCCACTACGTGAAATTATTGACTGCTGAGTGGAGTTTTGAAGATATTCTAAGCACAAGCTTTCAAGATTTTAAACTTTGAAAATCAGCATTTAAATCCTGGTTTTTACCTTGATGTAAATAAAAAATATTGATTAATACCATACTATTTCAGTTTCTCAACAGATCTCTCATAATAGATATGAAATGACTGATATTGATTGGTTGAAAGGAATAAACTGGGATAGATATGAATCTACTGGTGTGTGTGTATGTACATGAAAGGCTACCCCAAAAGTTTGGGGAATTCAAGACATGAAAAGGTTCTTTAAGGAAAAAAAAATGTAAAATGAGGTTCTTTATTTTCTGTTTGAGTAATTTTTAGATGTATGTGAAATCTGTTTGAATTTCCTCAACTTTTGAGAAGTGCCCCTTGTGTGTGTGTGTCTTATATATATATATATATATATATATATATATATATATATGCCACATAGTACAAACCAGGGATGCAACATGATATAATATGATACAATGCAATGACAGATGTATGATGGGTCTATTTCATGGAGTGCTCAACACATTCAACTTTAAATAAAGTTGGTTTAGAGAAGAGCTTGAAATATAATGGGATGGAGATTCGCAACACAAACACATCTATGTTTCTGCCCTGTTTGGTCTTTTTCAGATGAATGATTCAGTATATTTTAAATTCCTGTTTGGGACATTTTGGTAGGGTATGTCTACTTCTTTAAGTGCTAGGGTTCTCCTTTTATTTTGCTTGTGGGTTGTGTATATGTCTGCTGGTGATTATAAATTATAAGCCAGGGGGTATAGTGTGAGTGTTTATCTTATCAGTAAGTGGTTGTTCCTGTCTGTATGTATGATATATACAAATATATATATATATATATATATATATATATATATATATACACACACACACACACGCACACACACACACGCACTCACACACACACTCACACACACACATACAAATATATATATACATGAGAGAGAGAAATCGGTGTCTGCAGTACAATGCATGTGACATACATGATTATACAGATAATAGTAGTGTTATAGCAAGATAAATCACTGTATATTTTGTAACTTTAATAATTTTTGATGATAGATAAAAAACATAAACATTCAAATATTGAAATTCCTCAAGTGTACATAAGATACATCACATTGTTAAAATGCTCTTTCTACAGTCTTCATTACATATAATCTGATCTGAATATTGATGTTTTGCATCTAGAAGGATGTACATTATTAGTGCATGTGTTTGCTCCTTCATTTATAAGCCTTGCCAATGTTGTTTCTTTATAGACAAAAAACATGAGTCATTAATTACTGTAATACTTAATAGAAATACAAGGTAGGAAATTCCACAGCACACTCTTTCAATTCATGAAGAGAGCATTAAGAAATTCATATACTTCAATAATACAGAATTTTTTTTATTCTATTCTATTCTTTACAGTTTTGAATAATGGATTATCCATTTACAAATTCATACAAGCAGTATGAATAAAAAAAAAATCCCCCTCTTTTTTCCAAGAACTTCACAAAAGGTAATATTTTTCTGCAAAAAAAATATTCCTTTTGTTTTATCTTATCATTTTACTCAGCTCAATTTCATGAATATAACTGATACATTTTTATTATACTTTGGCTGTAAAAAATGGCTTCTATCTCAAAATGATATTGATGAGTAAACATTTTGTAAAGTTCATGAAAGAGGTTACAATGAAAAAAAATTCTTCATGCCGTATAGACATCTGTTAATATTGAGTTAGGTATGGATTTTACTGTTTCAAGAGAGGCAAGATTGTATGGCACCAACATTTCAGATGAATAGACCGGCTTACCTAAGAAAAGGCAGTTCAGTAAACCTTCATTAAGACAGACTAATGCAGGGAGGCTATCTGTTTTAGCCAATTTTCCAAGTTAACCGATGGTTGGGGTTAATACTGTATACATATACAATATTGGAAAGTATATTCACTCTCCACTGAGCATGATACATCGTATAACTATATAAGATATATATACGTTTTATGAAATTATTTAGCATAATAAGGTTAATTACTTCAGGTCTATCTGAAAATCCCTGAACCGTTATAAGTGTGCTCACTTCAAAGTGCCGAGAGGTAATTGTAGTTATGATTTTGAAGTGGTCCAGTTACCAATCTAGTGGACACTTCCAGCAGTAAGTACTCTGTCCTCAATAGCCAACAGTCACTTTTTCAATAAGGGTTGCCAGATGTGTCCAATTTCAGACACTGTGTCCATTTTTAGCTCTTTATGTACAATGTAAAGTTAAATGAATGTGACATCCAAAATTGTACAAATTAAGGCTCTGCATTAATTCAAATTGATATTTCCAAAACCAAAAGCTCTGTATACAAACCATCCTTCAGGAAAGGTTCATAAATTACATCTAGTTTTCAATTTGTCTCAAAGGAGACAGATAGAAGGGCTGATGCATTCAAATTACAAAAACTATGAACTTATTGCGAGAACATGTGAGTATAAAAATCACGAGGATTTTCCTAGAAAATACCTTCATTGTATAAGCCACAAAAAATAATATGTGCACTTGATGTTCATTTTAGTTCTTCAATTTCTTAGAGATATATTGTTCATTTGGTGATTCTGAAAGCAAAAGTCACACTGACTGAAGGGCAAGATTGCAGATGCAGGATTTGAGAGAGAGGGAGATAAAAGCTGGGAGAGTGGGAGGCTTAGGAAAACAGAAACTTGCCTTATTCCTTCTTCTAAGTTGGTTACGTATTAGTGTCCCTACAACAAAATAATTGTAGTTACCAGCATGGAAAACAGAATTAGTGAACTGAATTCAAGTTTAGGTCAGGGCTAGTTAGACTCATTTAGCACTAAAGCCCTTGGGAAAAGCATGAATCCATTTCTCCCCAAGCTATGATAAACAGCTGGGCAGTTGGTGCCCTTTGACCATGTGAGGCTGTGCATCTTGGGCATTAGGGTAACAACTATACCCTATAAAACCTGCTTGCTACTGAAAGTATAATGCGGCTTGAAAAAAAATACTGTTTATTATAACTAAATATTACATTGAAATACGAGAAGTTTCAGCAAAAAACGTATCTTTCTATGCAAGTACTTATTAAGTCAATTAGGATTAAATATTCTCGTGATACTAGTTTTTCATAATGTAATTGAATATTTTTGATGTTTGAACCTAAGAGCTGCTCTGGCCTTTTCATATGTGCATGGATCCCAACCTTACAAAACTATTAGTCATGAAAAAGTCAACCCCAATTATTTGCCTTAAAATTTGGTCATAAAAACTTGACTTCTACACAAGTATATAGTCAAGCCTTGATTTTTTTACAAATAATTAATCCTATAAAAAACTTCCACTTATCTAATTTCTGCTATTCAAAGTTATTATAACGTTTAAAATATGGTAATCGGTTCCAACCCAATGAAAATATGCAATAAAAATTCCAAGAATTAGTTTTCAACATTTTAAAATTTAAACCGATACCAAAAGACAATAAAAATAATGCAATAAATTACATTTTATTTCGGAAAACAAAATTTTAAAATTCATGAAAAAAATATCATCAAACAGAAAATGGGAAAATGTTAGTAAATTGTAAATTTAATCTTCTTGTTCCACAATTTTTTTCAATTCTCTGAAAAAGCAAAGTAATCAACATTATCATCCAGTTACATTTATTGAATGCAAAATGAATGACCAACTTTTCATCTACTTTTATTCATTAGTTGTCCTATGTAATTACAAAAGATTTTATGGGAATGAACTGGTTTCAATCGTAGAATTAGCAAAAAATGATTATTAATTATTTTCTATTTCGAATCATTGGATAATCTGCTTGCAAAGCTAAACTCATTTTTGATAGTAATAATGATAAGAGGATTTCTAAGAAAATAGAAATAAAGGAATTAAGATTAACATTAGAAAATAAATCATCATAATTTAATCTATGAATCATAACTTTATGAGCACTTTTGGGGATAAGATGTGGGAATTAGTCTGATTCTAATTTTAATAGGATTAAACCAAATTGTATTGCAATGACATAATAGTTTCTGTTTTTTCCCCTCTAAGATATTATGAGGCCATTGTTTTGGCAGTTTTAATGGGAAGAGACTGATACAAAGAATAAAGGGATATATTCACCATTTAATTAAAAACTCATTTTTGTTTTTGGTTTATACTATAAGTCTATAGACCTCTGTTGATACAAAGATAACTTCTCTAATTGATTCAGACTCAGTTTTGCCTTTTCTCTCTGAACTCAATTAATCTCTTTTTTTTGTACTGATTCATCTATCCATCCATTGTATATCCATGTACTTATCTATCCATCTTCTGTACATTTATCTATTCATCTATTATTCCTTTGTGTATATATCTATCCATGCAGCTCTCCCTTGAGTCTATAATCTATCTATCTATCTATTCATCTATCTTTTTTTTGCGTGTGTGTATCTATTTCTCCTTTGTGTAAACTATTCATTAGGAACCAAAACTACCACTATAGGTTTCCTCAGTTTTTAAGTTGGTCTGGCCGGCTATCTATGAACAAGCTGCACCAATGGAGCTAGAGGACAGAAAATTTTAAAAATCTACTCCTTATTATGTCTAGAAAAAAAAATGTTGTTTTTTGTTTTCATAACTCTCTCCCTGAATAGGTTTTTAGAGGGAGGTCCAATTTGCAATATAAGTTTTTGCTAAATTGATCCCTTAGTTTGTGCCTGGTGGCATTCACTCCTGTTTGTTTTTTTCTTGAAAATTCAGATCTTTTTAGTGATCACTGATCAACAAAAGCCAAGAAAGTAACTTATCAATTGATCACTTTTTTTCCAATTTTTTAATTGATCACCCCAACACGGCATGCTGTGACAGTTTCCACTCAATGACTACCTAGACCTGTCTATCCATCCCTTGTGCATTTATCTACACATCTATCCTTTGTGTGTGCATCTATTTATCTATCTGTCCTTTGTGTATATCTCTCCTCTCTGTATATATGTATATATCCATCCTTTGGAAACATATCTATTAATCTACACTTTGGGTATCTATAATCTAGATAGTAAATAACAATCCATCTATCTAAGCTTAGGTTGGGCACTACGTGGGAATTGCTCTTACTATACCATCAACTTGGTTCAAAAGACAAGCTTGCTAGCCATCATACAACTGCAAGCACCAAAGAAGTTGTCTTGAAAGAATGTCAACTATTGGAATTTCATCAAAATCCAAGATGGTGCCCAAAGGGTCATTAATTGAGTTGATTTGGAAAGACCCTCAATAATGTTAAAATTCTATCGAAAACAATTTTATTATTGCTCCTTTTTAGATAATAATGTTTTCAATAAAAAACAGAAATACCCAGATAGTCTCTGTGGATAGAGAGACGAACAGATAGATGTATGCGAGGTTGTCCTTAAGGCAGTATGTGCAGTTCAGCTGCACAGGGCCCCAAAGCTTCACAGACCTCCAGAACAAAATGTCTTTAAAATTTTCAATTCCATTTTTAATGCCGTCTTGTGCTCCAATTCGTTTGAGGGTTTATTGTGATACATATAGAGAGATAATTGATCCATTAAGGACTTCACATAAAATTAAATGTCATGATTTTTTTAAATTTACATTTTTGCTTTGATTAGTTTGAAAACACTGATTAGAAACTGTTATGTGACCAATGGCTTTTGGCAACATGCCACGTAGGGTGGGATCAATTAGAAAAAAGGGTGATCAATACATGAATGAATTCTCTCACATTTTGATGGACAGTGATCACTGAGGAAGTCTGAATTGACAAAAACAAAGCATACCGACCTAAACTAAGGGGTCAATTTAGCAAGAACCTACATTGTCAATTGAACCCACCCACTAAAAACCTATTTATTGGGGAATTTGAAAGAACAGAAAAACAGTTTTTTCGTAGATACAATAAGGAGTAAATGTTAAATTCTGAACCCTCTTGCTCTATTGCATGTTACTTATATACATACATAGCTAGATAGCCAAACCAACTTGAAAACTGAAGAAACCTATATTGACGGTTTTGGTTGACGGTTTCTAATAATAGATAAATACCGAAATAGAAAGATCCCTAAGAAATGTAATGGACTGGGTTCCATCAATGTTAAATTTGGCCCTGGACACACGGCAATTAGATAGACCAGAAGATAGATATACAAGTTAGAAGTTTTATGTGAAAAATTTATAGTATTTACTTTGCAAGTATTTCACAGAGAAATCCACCTTCACAATTTCCCCAAGGTAAATATAGTTACCAGAAGAAAAAATTTGTAGCGCTTATAAATGCAAAGATTCTGGTTGAGTTTCTACTGTAGAGTCATGAAGTTTAGTACAAGGGTTGGCAACCTACAGCCTGTGGACCAGATCCGGTTCATATACAGATTTTGACCAACCCGCAAACAGATATATGGACACTTTGCTTATATTTTATGCTTTGAAGATCCTCTGTGGTTTTTCAATAGATTCAAAAAAATGCTCTAATCAAAAGGAATTGTGACTAAATTGATTCCTTTGATTACTAATTGCCATCCTTGTTTAAACACAAATGATTATCTGCCATGTGTTATTCAGTGATTTGTGGCAAAATATATCTTGTATTTAAATGGATAATTTCCGTATATTTTTCCATGACGTTCGTATGACCAACCGTCCTTTCATTAATATGTGATCTGGCCCACAGAGGCAAAATGTTGCCGATAACTGGTTAAGTAAATTTCTGAATAGCACTACACTGGGGAGTGTGTCTGATCCTCACTAGATGCACCACTCTTATCTTGTGCCAGACTGGGCCAAGCTCAATAAAT
This sequence comes from Thysanoteuthis rhombus, assembly GCA_963457665.1. Lineage (NCBI taxonomy): Eukaryota > Metazoa > Mollusca > Cephalopoda > Oegopsida > Thysanoteuthidae > Thysanoteuthis > Thysanoteuthis major. The sequence continues at coordinate 34,853,647 of OY735211.1, read as the reverse complement.
GCCTGTAGAGATTATTATTAGTGAGGACAAAAAGTCATGTACAAAAATGAAAGGGAAGTTTGAATACAGCCTCCTTTCACTTTCTGAAAGTTTGCTTTTCGATATATTTTCACTTTTATAAAAAGAAAAAGTGAAAATAGCATTCAGTGTTTATTTCAACCTTCATAGAGGCAGCATGCACCCTCTTCCTCTCTCTCTAACACCCCAAGTCTCTTGCACCTCTCACCATCTCAACATCAGCCTTCCATAACATCATCACCATTTTTTTTGTCTTTGAACACTAAAAAGATTTTCCCAGGTAGATTAATGGTAATTGTTTCCTTTTACTGGTTTTTATAGGAATGCTCTACTTTTGGATTGTAGGGGAAACCTGTATGAGTTATTTTTTGTGCACAATAGAAACCGTCATGTGAACAATGTCTTTGGTGGCATGCTATGTTTGGGTGATCAATTGAAAAGTCGGAAAAAGTGGTGATAAATGAATAAATTACTTCTCTTGCCTTTTGAAAAGTCCAAATTTTCTAAAATCAAATGTGAGTGCAGCCTGGCACAAACTAGGGAACAATTTAGCATAAACTTACATTGCAAACTAAACCCTCATTGAAAACCTATGGGGGGAGAGAATTTTCACAAAAAACAAAAATGTTTTTTGTAGATATGATAAGGAGTAAATGTCTAAATTTCTAACCTTCTACCTCTATAGGTGCAATGTGCATGCATGACTTGAATATGCATAGCCAACCAACCAGTCAGCCAGCCAGCCAGCCAGCCAGCCAGCCAGCCAGCCAAACCAACTTGAAAATCAAAGAAACCTATTTTGGCAATGATGCAGTAGGTGCAAGCATGTGTTGAGAATGGTTTGCAGAGGATAAAAAAAGGTTTTGAGCTCAACAACAATGCTTATGTTGACAGTTTTGGTTGACTGTTTCTAAAAATATTGAAAATTTTCAATTTTGAGAATTGGAAATTAGAGGACAAATTGATTTTTAGTCATCTTCTTCTGAAAAAAGTTTCAGTTTGTAATATGGTTTAGCTTTTCATTACTCTTCACATTATCAAAATTCTCATCTTCATCTTTGTTGTTTAGCATAAGTCTGAATTCTGAAAACTTATTGAGCCATGGTGTTCTTATTGACTCAGACTCAATTACTCCCATGTCATGTGACACAAGAGGCAATGATTTTTATCTCCTTTTCTCAATTGATCCATGGAGACCCAATCACTGTTTCTGTAGTAAATCAAGAGTTGTTTTTTTTTAAATTTTTATAGGACAATGGGTGTTAGCTCAATACCCAACACGGACTGCCTTACAGAGCTAGAGTGCTCCAACTACTCTGCTATTTGCCTATCTCAGGAGGAGGAGGAGGAGGAGAAATGGATTCATGCCTTTCCCAAAGCCATTAGTACAAAGTGTACACAAACCATCCAGCTGTAGTCTGAATATGATTGGCTGATTCTAATTTCCATGCTGTTAACAGTTAGGTCACCTGCACCTTTGCTCTTATTGAGGAAATGAAAAAAAGACATTAACTCAACAACACAAAGACCCCCAACTGTCATTCACTAGGATGCAATATATATTCTCAATAGATTTTCAGCCTTGTATCACATTTACAAATGTAACAATCAGTAAATAATATATTTTTTATGAGCCATCATTCTTGAACAAACCCATTAAATATCATTTTGCGTGACACTGCTGCCATAAAACAAATTGACTTTATAGATTCTCTAGTATTCACTATTTTGCTACTAACCTTTTATCGGTGAACATATTGTTTTTGCATAATTGGCTTGATAAAAAAAGTTCCTAACATCATCTTTGCACAAAATTAGGTGAAAGCTTGGAAGTGTCGATGAAGTTTTCCTTGGCTCTTTATTGTTTTTACCTGCATACACTCTAAAAATGGTTTGTGAAAAAAACAAATTATTTGGGGGGCGGGGGGTAAAAACCTTGCCCCTTCAAAATCATTCATTCTTCATCTGAATCACTGAAGTTTATGGCTTAGGAGTTAGGGTTCAGTAATTCAGTTTAAATTAAATCATCATCATCATCATCATCACCATCATCATCATCATCATCAGTCTTTTAACATCTGTCATTGGACATAGACCTTCCCCAGGATCTGCCACATTTCTCTATCATGGGTGTCGTGGAGCCAGTATTTTCTGAATTTGTCTAATTCATCTCTCTATCTTGTATTTTGTCGGCTTTGGTTTCGCATGTGGTCTCTGGGGATCTATGTTTCAAGTTGAGATGTCCATCGGTTGTCTTTCATTCTCGCAACATGACCAGCCCATTGCCATTTAAATTTTGTAATGGATTCTATGATGTCTCTGACCCCCGTTTTCTTTCTGATATATTGTGCTGTCTTGTGATCTCTCCATGTGAGGTTGAGCATTATTCTCTCACGTGTGCATTGCATGCTGGTCTGTGTCTTGGTTAGGTTCCATGTTTCAGCTCCATAAGTGACTATTGGGAGGATGCATTGGTTGTATACTCTTCTTTTTAGGATTATTGGGATCGTCTTGTTTTTGAAGGTTGAGCTTGCTTTGCCGAATGCTTTCCATCCTTGGGTGATTTTCCCCTTAGAATAAATCAATTTATAAAATTTTACATTTGTAAATGTGACACAAGGCTGAAAATCTTTAGAGAATTGGCAATGATGCAGTAGATGTGAGCATGTGTTAAGAATGGTTTGCAAAGAATGAAAAAAGGTTTTGAGCTCAACAACAAAGAACACCCTGAAAGACATCAGAATTGGAAAACTGACGAATTGGAGGAATTTTCATTGAAAGATGCAGCAGAAATAATATTTGAACTTATAGAAAAAATAGACGTTAATCAATTAACTGTCGCATCTTACCTACAAGTCTTGCAAAAATTTCAGGAAGCTAGGAAAATAGGTTCCTTATGAATTTATCATTGGAACAGTGATCAACGTCTAAACCAGCAGTTCCCAACCTGGGGTCCACAAAGGTACTACTGGGGGTCCATATGCTTGTTGAGTGGGTAGACCTTTCAGAAGCCTAGGGACCATGGTTTTGCTGAATAGGCATACCTTTCAAAAGCCTGGCGTACCTGGGAAAAATCAATCAAATAAAAGGGGTCCTTGGTATTGAAAAGGTCGAAACCATCGGTTTAAATGCTTGTCTTTCCCTTTATTTCTATTAAGAGTTGAGGGATTAACCCAGTTTCATTCCTCAACCCACTTTTGGCCTTTTCCCTCAAAATGCTTGAGAGACTGGGCAAACATTATCAAAAATTCTTTAAAAAAAATTAAAAGTTAATTAAACAGATTTATATTATAACTGGATTAACCATGATATAAGTAAAGATAAATAAAAGAGCCAGATTTATGTTGTTTAATCCATCTCATCCTATAAACTCTAATGAAAGAAATGTAAATCAAGCATGATAAATAATCTGGTAATCTCATTGAAATTTAAATGATCATATTAGAAACCGTCAACCAAAACTGTCAATATAGGTTTCTTCGGTTCTCAAGTTGGTCTGGCTGGCTATGTATTTATTTATGCATGTATGTATGAATGTTTGCTGAATGGATGTGATGTAATCCATCAGAATGTTAATGTAAATGACAATTGGAAGGTGAAGAAAAAAAATTTAGAGAGAAAAGCAGATGTTACATCTTGAAAATTTTCATCATCATGAGGGCATATTTTTTTATGCATTTCGATGGTTGCCAGCCACCTTTTTCGCAGAAACTAGCAATGGTGCAGAGAAAAGTTTATGCTGTTTACATGTTTGAGATTGAGGAAAGAAATGGGGATATTTCCAAGTTGTTTGGTTGTTTAATAGGAGTAGGATAGGAGGGGAAGTGTTTGTATTCATGTCGGTGAGAGTCAAGTTTGGCCTGAAATGAGAAAGGTCTGTGGGAAGATTATGTATGTATACATGTATCATGCATACAAGCCGTACCAATGTCGCTAGAGGGCTGGAAATTTCACATTTAATCTTATTTTGAAGAGAAAGAAACATTTTGTTTTTTAATCCTTCCTCAATTTACAATGAAATTTTTTGCTAAATTGGTTCTAGTTTGTGCGTTCATGCTTGCTTTTTGAAAAATTGGACTTTTTAAAGATCCCACAAAATTTTTAATTGATTACCCCTACACGACATTTTGCCAAAAGGCATTGATTATATGATGGTTTCTGCTGAGTGACTAACCAAACCTGTCTATGTTATTTCCTTTAAACTTCGCTTTTGACTTATGTATCTCAAGAATTCTATAACTGCTAGGATATATATGTCCTGGAGATCTCTTTTAAAAGTCTACTGAGAGGTATATGACATGAAAAATAAAGTAAATGAAATTTTCCTAGCTTTCACAATCACAGAAAATGATATCATTATAGTATAAGACCCCCACCAGAAAGATGAAGTGATCAGATTTTTTGTATTTTTCCTCTGTCCTGGTATAAATGTCTATTGGGACAAATGTGTCCCATGATAGATTTGTTTTCTTTTCTGCTCAAACTTAACTGATCTGCTCACAGAAAAATTGATTGAAATATGTCACATTCCGAGACAACATGTTTAATAACTTGATTATCTGCTCACAATAGATCTGTTTCATCCTGACTCGAGACCTATCCTCTTTTCTAGAAAAAAAACAGTCCAGCATAACACAAAGCATTGCATGAATAACTCATCCTATACATTGGAAATTCCGTGACAGAACCAGATATTGATCTATCTGCACAGAGATTTTTCTATTCACAGACCAACCGATTCTCTGTTCTTATTCTTGGAGCTGTTTGGATGTATAAATTTGCATTCTGAATTAATAAATATGGATTTATCCCAAGAATGGAAACATTCGTATCATATCTAACCATATCTAATCCTGGACAAGGACAGATCGGCTTGTTCAGAAGAATTGTGGTGATGAGAGTCTGTAATTGTGTAATGTTTATTCCTGTAGACTCCATGTGAAGTATAGGGCTGCAACCACCCTATGCCAGTAGACAATTGCTAGGGTGATGCTAATTTGGTTTCTGTAGCGAGTAAGTTTTTATGGGTTGGAGTTGCTAGCGCCATGCCAAGTCTATATTAAAGATATTAAAAATTCCATAAGGCAAAAGATTCTTTGTTTAGTGAAAGAATGTTCAAATACAGTATAGTCAATGAATCAGATGAGAATTCTTGATTTGTTCCTGAATACATATATTTTATTGGTGCAAATATTTATCTCAGCTGATAAACCATCCAATACAGAAATACAAGCTATTTTGAAAATATCTATTTCCGATAATTATTTCTTTTCACAAAAGGAAGAGAGAAAAAAAGAGAAGGTGGATGTTTATTTCTTCCTCTTGTTTGAATTTCTGGCAGGGATGGCTTATCAGCTGGGATGACTGGAGTGAAGGGTACTGTCCATATTTTGTTCGCATCCCTTAAGGTTGATTAGAGGGATGACAGCTTTTTGTAGCTATTGCACTCAAATTTATCTTGATCAACGCTACTTACTAACGATCAAGGAATTACGATGTGGGAGTTGTGATAAAAACAAAACAGAAATAGCAAGAAAATAGGAAAATCAAAGACCATTTTATCTGATACTACTAGAGCAATAAACGAGAAACAGAAATAAAATGAAAAAATTACTAATCAAAACTGAATAATTGACATTGATTTGTCTAAGAATTATTATGTCAGTTGAAATTGAAAGAAAAAAAATTACCTGAGATTGAAAGGAGTTTATCGTGACTGGTAGTTTTTCCCCTTGAAATTAACATGAATTTCCTTATATGAAAGTAAGAGTTAATACAACTGACCTTGTATTCATCTCGGTATTGATCTGGGCAAAAGCATATGTTGCCAATCATCAATGCATTGATTGTATAACTTTCATGCATGGCTGTTTCCACTTTGACAAAATGCTTCAGGTTGTTGACATGCTAACAACCAGAGGAAATCTAAAATAGCATTCATTTTGAAACTAGACAAAGATTACATTTTGAATAAAACGATAGATGAGTCAGAAGACCAATTTGCTAATGTAGCAAGTTGGATTCTCACTGGGGCTCCACACTGATCGAGCTAGTGCGTGGCCTATAGCATACATATAAATATCTAAACACAAGCATTTTTTACTTGGAAAGTAATTAAATTTTTCCATTTACTAAACAACCAGATGATACAACAAATATGTCTGACATTTCAGTAATGGTATTACACCGTTTTTTGTTTTGATCTTTGTTTAGTAGCTATGACTTTGGTTTCAAATACCTTTGTATTTATATGCAAAATATGTATCACAAAGACACTGCACTCTCATTAATTACTGTATTAAAATAATAACTCCAATTAATGAATTGTTTTTTTTTTTAAATCTTTGTGTGGCAGCTATAACTGTAGTTTAAAAAATCGGCAATCTTAAACTCCCAGTCATTCATAAAAGTTGATGGCAGTATAGTACTAATGTACTGTTCTTGTAGCCCAAACAGTGGAGCAGCTGGTATGGAAAACCAGACTTCCCGAGGCAAAAGAAATGCAATTTCATATCTCGCTGAGAGCTTATTCTTTATTTTCAATCTGTGTTGTTTACTTACTGCAATAGACTGACGGGCTGAGTGCTTGCAATCTAAAGCAACTAGAATTAAGATGAAAGAAAAATGCATTAAAAATGAGTAATATTCGTATATATAAATATATATTAGTGAAATCTGGTTCCACATGGGAAAATATATACTCACACAGCACACACCACTGAAGATGGGAAAAAATTCCGAAACATGTTTGGACCATTAATATCTAAGGATTAATAAATCTTACCTCTGAACACTTTACTCCCAAGTCTGTCTCACTCTTTACAGTTCATATTATGTATATATATATATATATATATATATATATATATAATGATTGAAGTGACACAAAAAAACCCAAAAAAAACAACATATATATAAAACAGAGAAACAAAACCAGGAGGAAATTGCATCTGAGCTAAAAATCTAGTTCCTAAACTGTTTTTCTTTATATATATATTTGTATATATTTATATATATATTTCAAACAAGAGAAAATTCATACATTGTACCATAATAACAAAGTATATATAAAACAAGGAGAAAAACACTGAAGAAAATCTCATAAGTTGTATTATTTACACATATTGGGAGATGAGTGACTGAAGTGACACAAAAGAGTTTTGAAAAAGTTTTTTAAGGTTTAAAACTGTAAAGCTTTCTATACTATACATATATATTTATATATATATATATATATATATATATATATATATATATATATATATATATATATATATATATATATATATATATAAATATGTATATATATATATATATATATATATATATATATATATATAAATATGTATATATATATATATATATATATATATATATATATATATATATATATATATATATATATATATATATATATATATATATATACATATGGTAAGATTTCTTTTCTTATCCACCATCAGCCAAAAAGATTAAAAAAAAGCATATATGTACACATACTAGCTGAAGTATCTGTTTATGCTGGGTTAAATATTTAAGTAATTAAAAAAAAAAACGATCAAAGCTCTCTGGCATGTAAAAAAAAGTTTTCTTTCTCTTTCAACCCCTTGAAAGTTTTCCCACTTTAGTCCCCTTGAAGAGGAAAAGGTTACCCTTCACTTTTGAACCCTTCAAGGGAAAAAATCTCTTTTCACTTCTGACCTCTGAAAGAATTATATATAAGTATATGAAATAAGAAAATATGCATATTGAACTGTAACTAATGTTCCAGTTTAGCATTATAGTTACATTGTAATTAGAAACCCCCTTTAAAACTTTAAAAAAGTTTTCTAGAAGTTTTTCACTTTAAAACTTCTTCCTTGGTTCATTTAGTATGCAAGCCTGATTTTGTTGGGCCATGCCCATGTTTAGGTGGTTTCTATAGCATGACAGACGACCAACAGACAGACCAATGATGTGACACATCTCTCTTCATATATATATAAATATATATATATATATATATATATATATATATATATATATATATATATATATGTATATATATATATATATATATATTTACATAATCACAATAGACCCACCAATGGCCTACCTGACCAACCAGCCAAAAGAGTTATTGATTCTTCTCTCTTTGAGTGTCTGTGTGTCTGGGTGTCTCCAGGCATTCCTGATCACATTTTTGGGTCTACAACCTTGGAATTTTGTACACCATAAGGACCCTCTTTTTTTCTTTTTTTTTTTTTTAAAAGTGCTTTCTAGATCTCTATGGTCATTCTGGACCAACAATGCCCAAATCTTATAGATAATTTTAGATAAAAGATCTATTTTTTAAAGATAATTTTAGATGAAATATCTATTTTGAGGGGATAATTTTCGACTCTGGTACACGCATGGACTATGGTGATTTATTTATGCAAAGTACGATATATATATATATATATATATATATATATATATATATATATATATATATATTTCCTTAGTTCTGTCTCTCTTGAAGTGACTAATAGCCAATAATATTTCACTTGAGCAAATTTCACCTTGATAATCAATAAAGATCAATAATGATTGCCAACTGTTGGAATGTATCCTCTGGGAATTCATGTATTAACGATTATTCATACAAATCTGGCTAACCATTGAACTACAGAAAAACCACCCTCCTCTTTTTAATTATAGATAAATCAGTAATTTTATCTGACGTCTGTTACACTACAGAATGTTTCCATGGAAAAAGTCTTTTCACCTCAATTCTTAATTATTCAACAGTGTCTCTAATTATGTTGCCCATAAAGCATAGAAGTCTTGCAAGCAATCAAGACTTCTTGATTGCTAAGTGGTAGAGAAGAGGTGAAGAGTAAGTCAAATCTGTGATGGTCAAAGTGATATCACTCAGATGTGATTGATGTGACTCAGATCAGAGCTCAAGGATTGAAGAATGACTCAGACTTGTGACATGAGTCAATGTTACTGCAATATCATTTGCATATACCACCATTTGCTTTTCGGCTTGGCAGTTAATGAATAAATTGATCAAAGGATCTAATTAATAACAAGCCTGAAAGTCAGACCATAGACGTGCTAGTTTGATCTCATGCTTTGCTATCCTGGAGGGCAGTCAAATGAGAACATTCTGCCAATACAAGCTATCAAAATAACCTGAGTTCTCTTTCACGCATATGTGAAGGGAGAGGTAGGCAACAAGAGGTGATGACAGAGTTTTGGCTTATATCAGCCTGTCAGTCAGTCACTCTCTAAGTCAGTCAGTGGTTGTTGGTGCTAGAGATACTTGCACATCTGAAAAGTAACAAACTGAATTATTTGAAAAAAAAATAGTTGTAGAAATTTTAAAAAATTTAAATGATCTGAATCTCCAAATACAGGGTTTGCACTCAAGCAAAACCAGCTGACCAACAGTAGAGAAAGTTATTGTCCCTGAATACCAGATTAGCATGGTTCGTTTGTACAGACTTGCAAAGAAGGATGAAAGAATTCTGTATCAAAACCGATTCCGGGAATGGTTTTTTTTCTCACTTTCACACAAACATATCTGGGGTAAACAAGAACCCCAGGAAAGATTCAAAAACAAGAATCTATAAAGCCATTGGGCAGTCCACCCTTCTGTATGTGGCAAATCCTGGGTTACTCACTAGTCTAATCTATGCCTACCCATGCGTTTTCTTCAGCAGTGTCTCTGTACCATTCTCAATTTCATCATCGAGACTTGAGATAATCAAGTCAACCACTGCCACACACATTGAGGCTGTGCTGCAAAAGACTCAACGACAGAGGTCTGGCCAAATGGAAAAGATGGAGATCCTCTTGATCAGAGAACTAGTCTCTGGTTGGCAGAAAAGTGGGACCTCACAGGAGAGTTGCAAATACTCCTTAGAAAAGTCTATAGCCAGACCTTTTTCTGCACCTGCTGCGGAAGGGCCTGCCTCTCAAGTATAGACCTCGCTGGCCACCAGAGGGCCTAGAATGAATGTTGAAATCCTCTTAAATCTTTATTCACAAAGCCAAGTCATGAACAGGAACAAGTTTTGATTTCTAGTTGTCATATAATATTTCAATATATGCAATAAATAAATATTTACTGGTGCATACAATTTGCTTTGTAGGGTCTCTTATGATGTTAATTTATTTTTTTACCCGAGACAAACGTTGCAAGGTCTATGCGAGCCAAATTAACTTTCTTTCTGACTTTCTTCATGATGTCATACATAATAGAACAACATGATGTCATAAGAGAACTTACTCTGATCACAAAATATTGTGTACACAAAGTTGCAGGATTTGGACAGAACCTGTTCTTGTTTTATAAAAGGTTTGCCATAAAGAGATAAAAATAAACCATAAATGGTTCAAAAACTTTTAAAACTATTTTTAAAAAATGAGCAATTGCTCTTTACAATATAATCTCTTTCTGATAAGATATAATTGCTTATTTCATCCATTGAAAGTTTAGAAAGCTTCATGAATTATTCCACAATTTGAACTAGATTCCTGATCATTGTCATACATATATGCATTTATGCTTTTAAATGTTACACATCTTCAACACAGTTTCTGCATGAGATAAAAATGCGAAGACTTAAGTCTTCAAGCTATGAGGGATGGATTAAAGCTGAGGAAGCTATTAGTTTCACGAATATTTTGTGTACAAACACTAAAACAATTAAACATAAAGCTAAAATTACTCAGAGTAATATTCATAGCGTCTACATAAATTGAAACGTTCCCAATGCTAAGACTTTATTTGGCCTTAAGGCTAAGTTATCTTCTGCTAGGAACCCAGCAAGTCATTTGATTTACATTCATTTGGACAGATAACGCTGGAATGAATTTCAAAGTCTAAAATGAACAAAATGAAGCATCTATCTCTATAATAAGCAATTTTGTCTGTTTGTTTCTCTCTTCATAACTTCTTTTGCTGATGAAAATGTATAAGTAAAGTAAGATAAGAATAATCAAATATATTTTTCAAAGAAAAATAAGAATTTAAAATCAAAATGATTATCTATTCATTTATACTTCTGTTTTTTCTTATTTTGTACTTATTTTTGAGTAAGTATCAAAATTCAAACTTTAAAAAAAAAACTGTTTTCATCCGCATATTTCATATATCATAGTTTTTTAGATGACTGGGGAATTTCCACTGGTTTCTCAAGTTAAAATGATATCTATCGGCTTGTAAAAATAATTGCATGGAAGGAAAACATTAATATTTGGGTTCAGCTTTTTTTATCAAACTTTTACTTCACCATTAAGTTGTGACTTTACTTTTTTATGAAACAACAATGATGGATGACAATGACCAGACTAAAAACTAGTGACATCACGCACAAATAACAGTGATGTATTCAAAAGCTGATGACTAATTCTCTCCCACTTCTAAAGCCCAACTCGAGTCAAATTGTTTTGTCGAAATTTGCTAATCCAATTTACAGGAACTAACAATAAAGGAATTGAAATAGGACTCATAGTTTTTGAGTAATATTGTACGGGGGAAATGAATTCTATTTTGTTTGCCTTTAAGATTTTAATGAAGCAAGGAAGTTTACAGCCTTGTATTTATTAATTATTTAGCTTTAAAAAGATTTTTTGAACATTTTTTTCTCAGAAAATTCTAAAATTGAAAAAAAATTTAAATGGAAAAGTTGAATTAATAAAAAGTATACAAAACTAAGTTTTTGGGGGTTTTTTTTACATTACATTGTAATGTGTATGTGTATGTGTGAGGGTGTTTGTATGTGTGAGTGTGTATGTGCGTGTATGTGTGTGTGTATGTGTGGGTGGGTATTTATATGTGTGAGTGTGTATGTGCGTGTATGTGTGTGGTGTATGGGCGTGTGTGTGCGCGCGTGTGTGTGTGTATGTGTGTGTGTGTGTGTGTGTGTGTGTGTGTGTTTAATTTTGATCCCCTTGAGGCTGGGATCAACCTTGCCTTGTTTTCAGGCGGGACATTGCATAAAATTGAACCAGATGTGGCTAGTCCCTGGAGATTCCAGTTTTGGGTAGCACCTACTCGTTGCATCTAGGGAGAGGGTTGTGGGTAGCCCTGATGGTTATACAACACAGGCCGTGGGGACTGATCAATTTTTGCCACTACACACAGATTAAACCTGAGTTTATGTTAAAGTTGCCCACGTGGGGAGTCGAATAAATCCCATCAACAAAATATTTTTTACTTTTTATTCCACTGCATTGAACACACATGCGCAAGCACACACACACACACACACACACACACACACACACACACACACACACAATATTTCAGTTAAAAAAAAACTGAGTACAGGCTTCCCCCACTATGCCAAAGCTAAGTGTTCCGATTGAGAAAAAAAATTCTTACCCAAAATGGCATGAAGGGAAAAGGCGATTACCACTGCCTTATATGGGAAAAAAGTTTGAGACTTTTTAAGGCCAGAAAAATGGTGAAGATGGTATGTTAGGCTGAGTTCTGGGAGGCACTGGAGACTGGGGTAGAGGAGAGGAGAATGGGTTGCGCTCCAACTCTATAATAACTCGTTGTAAAATAAGCACTGGACGCTTTTTTCGCTTTTCGCCTTTTTTCGTAAAAGTGGGAAAATGGTATGAAGTGATTCTTCGAAAAAAAGCTGACGATACGCCTGTATGTATATTCATATGTGTACGTATTATTCAAGCACAAGAGAGAGAATAAAGGTTAATTCAAAAAGCTTTGTTGGTCATTTCGAGCTCTAAGGTTTATGAGAATAAACATTAAGGAATAGAACGAAGCCCATCACTTTTTTTATCTGTTATTGATTTCTTATATTTTAGGTTATTACTCATAAAATCTCTCTTCTTTTTATATTATGCAGAATAATGCTAAAAGTGAGAAATCTTCTGATGTAATTGCATTTTTTGCAGATTCAGTGTTAATAAAGATATAATTCTTTATTCTTGTTGGGTTTTTTTGGCCATTAATAGCAATGTTGTCTACCTAAGAAGTTAGACTCATTTTCTAGTACGATTTTGAAATAAGACATAATGCTTCTCAAGCTGCTGATGTCAACATATCATTTCGAGCGAACGCTATTATATTGCGAACTGTTTGGCGTTGGTTCATTGTGTTCAGCTCTGTATATATAGATACCAGTATTAAACCTCGAGGGGTACCCTAACCTATTCTTAATGATGAGGCATCTCCAATAGCAGAAGCACACGAACAATAATTCAAGCACATCCTGGGGACTTGAGAATTCCAAGAGCAACTATATCAAGAAAGGTTAAAATAGGCGAAACATGAATTAAATGAGATTCTTCATGACAGTATCAGAACCCCACAACGCTCAGCTGACTGTATCTAAGCTTGGAAAATTGAGATATAATCTTGCAGCATCCTCCATTTTCACCTGATATTCCTCCTTCACATTATCGTCTTTTCAAGCATCATGAACTTCACTCCTTTTATAAAAGGTTCAATAATAGAGAAGCCATAATTTGTGCTTTTACTGAATTTGCATCCATCAAGCCTAAAGGATTTTATAGAGTTGATATATTATCATTGGAAGACCGTTCGAAAAAGTTATTGCATCAAATGGGTTGTACTTAGATTAAATATTTGCCGTTTTCTGTTGCTTATATAATTCTAACTCTTCAGTTTATATAATTCTATTCCTTAATCTTTTTATTCAAATAATATTTCATATGTAACAACCTAATTCAAGTACGTATGCTACAGTCATTTTTTTTCATCCTACGCTCACACACGCACACATCAATTAATAGACAAGAAGCAGAAACACTCTCTCTTGAAACCCAAATAATATATACACATCTGTATCTGACGATGTAAGGACGAATTTGATTATGACTCGTATAAAAAGTGCTAATCTAAAAGAAAAAAAAATCGTTCTCAAATTCTATTTTATGAATAAGTAAGTAATTTTTTTTTTCGAGGTATACCCAAGTTCCTCATTATAATTCACTCATTGAAGAATCATCAGACACATCTGCGTATGAAATTTAGCAATATAATATTCTCTGCTTGATCTAAGAGATATACGTGTATAATATATGCTACTCAGTTATTTCAGGCTACTGCCATCGCCCTGATTGGTTTCCAGGGAAACTAAGTCTCAAGTCAGTCATTTCTGCCTACGGATTGGAATGCTTTCCATATGATGACACATTCGCGTTGCCTTCTTAATTTATAATTCATAGAATTCTTAATAGTACTTTCCACCAATTTCTCTGTCCCCATCTCTAAAAAAGATGAGAACTCATGCATAAAACTATCGGCAGCATGAAATACAGCTGTGAATACTAGGGAAATGGGTGATGACATAGCTCAGTAATGGTAGAGCAAGAGACTGGAGTTCTAGACACCCAAGCGTTATATAAAGAATGTTTTCAAATTTGGGCCAAGGCTTTTCTTCTTAAAGGTCGGTAGGTAGGTCCGCAATAATCAAACAGTACAATTAAAGATGGTATTGAATACATAACTCTGTGAGTGCCACTGGTATTTACCGGTTGTTGTTAGGAACAGCCAATTCTGGACAGCCTGTCCGGAAATCATCCAACCATTTTGAATATCTCGGTTTCGCAGCATTGATGCAACTTGTCAGCCAATCAGAAAGTATCTTACTGCACATGCGTGAACAGACATTCTCATATGGCGTTACTCAGTCGGCAGTGAGAAGGCATTCTGTGTGCTGTGTAACTGTTGCATTCAAAATAATCGAGCCTGCTAATTCTTCATGCATTGTGCAAGTTTTTGTTTTTTTCGTTTAAACGTTGCACCACTCAGGTCTTTCCCCCAGCAGTTTAGATCTGGTTTCCTATGACTTCTGGCTTTATGCAGTTAGAAAAAAAAATCAAACCATTGACGAGAATAAGAAAAATGTGTCAGAGTAGTTGATAGCGATCCTGAAAGAGGACTTTACAAACTGTTTTGGAAAGTGGGAGGGGCCTAAGGATAAGTGTGTGATGTCCCAAGGGGACTACACTTCAGTAGCCTAAGGTGCCATTGCCATCAGCAAGCTATATTTTTTTCGTTGATATTAAATGGTTGGATACTTTTCTGATAAACTTAGTATATTTGAACTGCCAAAAAAAATCTTACTTTGAGTACTCTTTTAGCCGTTATCGTAAAAAATGGCGTAAAAATCTATGCTAACCATAAGGTAGAAATAATTAATTACATACGCGTGAAGTTGGCTGGTAATTTTGTACCGTTTCCCTTTCACTTGAAAATGTTTATTGCCTTGACGCCGGCGTGGCCCAGTGGAAGAGGGGCTTTGAAATCGAGCTACTTTATGCACAAATGTGAGTGTGTACGCGGGTCTCACATATTTTTTTTTGTAAAGTATTTATGCAAGTCAATAAAGTGAAGTAAGTAGTACCCTTACGCTGGCTACGGCTTCGGTCATCTCCGTTTGGACTCTAACCGTCGCATTACAACCTCCTCGGCCTTTTGCAATATGTGAAATGAACTAAGAGGCGACAAACACCCTGTGCTATTTTACCCATTGCTAGGAAGAGAGCTGGATTCATGCCTTTCCCCGTGGGCATTAGTGTGAAGTGAACGTAAACTGTCTCAGCCGAAATTTGAACACGTGTCCATTTTCCGTATCGTTACTCGTTCGGCTACCCTGTGCCACCATTTATGCCAGATAACTCAAAAATAGTTGGATTAATCTTGACAGTGAATTTCGATATTTTACTTAATTCTGGAATTTGGCTTTTTTTTATGTTGTTGTTTTTAAATGACAGACAGGATTTAGGTATTATTTAATTAGTCTACTGTGTACGAGACCAATAAAAATCAGTTCGTCGTTGAATGTTGATTAATAATTAAATCATATATAATTGGTTATCGTTTACCTTGAATTAGCCCATTAGTAACCCCCACTGAAGTCGGATTATGAGTGTCTCTCTGTCTCTGACCCCTCCCTCTCTCCGTGCAGTTCATCTGTCTGACAAAATATTTAGCTTTGAAGTAAACAGATGTTATCGATTAAAAAAAAAAATGTTATGACTTTATCGTCCGCCATTTTTGTGTCGGTCCCAGTACAACCATTTTCTGGATTAGCAAGACAGAAGCTGGTGAAAATGTACAAACTGTTCAATATGCCAATATGATCTATCTATAACGTCAACCGATAATAAAAGTTGAAAATGCAGGTTGCCCCGCTAGAGCATTCCTGTAAAAACTTTCGTAAGACGAAAATGACGAAAAGCAAAAAAGCAATTACTATTGATTTATATGGGAATTTTTTTTCGAGCGTTTCCAGATCCCAAAGATAACCTTGAGTCAGATTTTCGCTGCGATTGAATGTGCTGCGGTGATTGCCGAAAAAGAGCGCGTTGGTTTAGGGGAGGTTTATAGGAGGTTCTGAGTGCCTACCAAGAAAGAACTATTTGATAGAAAAATACGCAAGGTCTAGCATAACGAATCTCGGTTTTCGACATCGAGGTAGGCAGACATGGAAAAGGGTCATTTTTATACGTCTGAGAACGCTAAAATATCTTCCAATATAAATCAATGGTTAATGTGTTTGTTTTTTGTTTTTTTCGCTCTATGCTTTTTCAGATACCGGGGGATACTTGTACTAATGTGGCTTTTTGTAAAGGCAAAGTGGTGCAAAACAAACTTTGAGTGGGAGATGCCTGTGTATCAAATTTGTAAAAAGAAAATCAACAAACCCCAAGCAATTAAAGGTGGATTGAAAAATTGTAATCCTTGGTAAACAAGATTTCCAAAATGTTAGTGTTCGAACTCAGAACAATTCAAAGAAAACAGCAACGTAAGGTGAGTTTTGCTTAGGCGTCTACCACAGCGCGATCTTCAGTTCGATGGTCCCGTAGATCATTTGTGTAGGAAGTTCGATCCTAACTGGATGCCCCACTACTGCATTGTGTCAGACTAAGATTAGTAAATGATAATTTTGCCTTTGCTTGGTGAAATTGATCTTTTGGAGAATAAACGTTTTGTATTTATAGACTTGGTAAACCAAAGTTCTAAAGAAGTTAGCTCGGAATAACGAAACATGTTGAATTGAATAAAGAAATCTCATTTGTTACATGACTTTCCGAATCAGTCTCTTCAACCTTTTACTGTCGGACGAATTATACTTCATATCCATACACTGGTTACACTCACACACACACACACACACACACACACACACATATATATATATATATATATATATATATATATATATATATATATATATATATATATATATATATATATTGTGTCATCCACAGATAGCTGTTTCGATGTATTACATCTGTTCAGTGGCTATAGACTTTATCCCATCCAGTATCGCGAGGCAGAATTGAAACCCTCACATCGGACCCGGAGGCCGATATCCTTCCTCTGGACTGCGGTCAGTAAGGCTGATATATTGATTTTTATGCAAAAAATCCTCATCCACCAGAGTGCTCTATTCCTATGGAAGAGCATTGCATAAGCTTACAATGGATGAGTTACCTCACTTAAAGAGTGCTCAACCCTGAATAGAGGAGCATTAATTATGTATATATATATATATATATATATATATATATATATATATATATATATATATATATATATATATATGTGTGTGTGTGTGTGTATGTGTGTGTGTATGTGTGTGTGTATGTGAATGGTACAGATCAGGCTAGCAGTATAGCATAATATAATAATGTATTAATAATATGAAGCAACTTCTGATATGTAATATATTTATTTCATAGAGTACTCGATACATACAACTCCTGGAGAGGGCAGAAACATGAGCTAGTTTGTGTAGCGAATCCACATTCTACTATATATATATATATATATATATATATATATATATATATATATATATATATATATATAAGAAACTATGAAACTATGAAAACATCATTTCGCTGTTATTATGACTGTGGACCGTTTACCGAAGCTCGATATGGACCGTTATCGGAATTGGATGCGTTGCAGTGAGAGGTAGTTCTGCAAATGCCCTTGTAAGCCACTCGTCTTACACAATGGCTTATACTACATTTACAGCAGAACTAACTGGTATTGCAAAAAAATATTATCTTGGTCACTTACTTCGAGAAAGTACAAGAAATGAGAATAATCACTTGTTGGTTGTTAGTAAGGATGAAGAAAGTATGAGTTACCTATGAGCTAGAACTACCATTCTCAACCTATTTTAGTCTTTTGAGCTCTCCTCAGGTTTCAATCGAATAGAGATACAACAAAGACTATCACGGAATTTTAACGCTCTTAAAAAAAATAGTATAGTAAGATGCGAATATCTTGTTTGAAAGTGGTTTTGGTTAAATTTGCAGGAATAAAGCATTTTTTGCACTCTCAAAGAGGATTCCAAAGCGATTTCACCCCGTGATTACGTAATTTGATTAAATTCCGATATTTTTGAGGTTTTGGTTGGTGTATCCTCATGAGTAAGGAACTTAATTCTCAAAAATCCTTCAAAAATAGAATTGACCTCAGAGAAATTAGAATCAAATAGAATTAGTTAGTATAATGATTAATTGTCTGGGTTATGCAAAAATTCTGCTTACTTATTCCTGGAAATATACTGAAAATTAATTATATACCTGGTGGGATCAGAACAGAAATTCAGAGGTCAGCTTTGATCTTACGTGATTTGATGTTATCTAAATCTCCTGCTACCAGAGGTATTATCTGGCTTGTGATAAATACGGATGACTAGAATGGGCAAATATAGTACGTAGAATACAAGTTAGACTGGGTAACAAAGAAAGATAATCGCTTACCGGCCACCATATACAAATAATAGTAACGTCCGTAATTGAAACAAAAATTATCAAAATTCTTTTAAAATTTTCAGAATTTGTAAAACTTTATATATATTGATGAGTAGAAGACCATTCTTCCTCATAATAGAATTTCATTATCTTCGCAGTAGCCAAAATATTGATAATTTGGTGACAACATTTTTTAAACGACCATAATAAAAAGAATTTCCAGCAGATACATTTTATACAATATGTGTACACTGCACTTTATTAAAAGAAAAACAACGGAGCACTTTTTAGTCAGGAAATATTTCATATTTTTGCATTTTTTTTCCGATACAGAACCGATTTAAACGTATTGGCCGTAGTATCGAATAAAATTTGAACGGATTTAGTTTCTCGGGGGTATTATCTTCATATAAATGTAATATAGTAGGGGTGGGACTTTAAAGTAGACCCCTTCAAATTTGCCAGGGATCCTAAGCGAGCCATATGGCTCCCCTTGAGAATGGCTGTGCTATAGAAGTGCAATTGCCACCCATGTAAAAGTCATTAACGGGTAGTTTGCGTCTGATGGAAAAGAAGATAAAAGTTAAAATAACAATAACAAATACTCTTGTTGCCTTTATTTAAATAAACACACTCACTGTGAGACAACAACTCGGCAGGAGTTTGTAAAAGGGTACACGCGTATAGGTCATGGCGATGCAACCGGTTGAGAATTGACGGAACCCAATTCAGATTTATCCTAGATCAAGATGACAGATATGAGAGAAGCTGCGGTCTGACGAAGATGAAAGAGAGTCCATCTGTCTAAGTGCAGGCTTGCGAAGAGACCGACCGGCTTGAATAGTTTATGGGGAACGTATCGTCATCTTGGTTTTCAAATCGTTTTCATAATTGTCAAGTACGCTACAGAGAGGATGTGTTCGTGAGTCACACGTAGAGGGAACGTACCGTCGACTGTTGGCTTTGGAATCGTTTATATAATCGTCTCGAGGATCCCAGATTCTACTTGTCGCACTGATAGCTGAAGGATGAGAGCTATTTTAAAAAAAATTCATGTGGTGGACTCTGATTGGCCGAAGCAATGGTACAATAAGAACCACTTAGAAGAAATGAGAGGTTAAGACTAAGTGTCGGCGTAGTGAAAAATTCCATATAAGGGCAACGGTGTGATAGAGAGAGAGAGAGAGAGAGAGAGAGAGAGAGAGAGAGAGAGAGAGAGAGAGAGAGAGAGAGAGAGAGAGAGAGAGAGAGAGAGAGAGAGAATAAAGAAAAGAAAAAAAAACTGAATAGAGAAGAAGAGAAAGAAAAATGTGAAGGAAAGGATAATAATAAAAAAGATAATTAGAAAAAGAGGAGAAACTTTTTGCAGGAATGTTTTGTTTTTCATATTTCTGCTTTTTACATCATCAATTACCATCATCAAAGATACTTAGATTATATTGTCTTGTATATATCCACCGATACAGATTATATCTATCTCTCTCTCTCTCTCTCTCTATATATATATATATATATATATATATATATATAGAGAGAGAGAGAGAGAGAGAGAGATAGATAGAGAGAGAGAGAGAGAGAAAGAGAGAGAGGGGGGAGCATTCTTAATTCCTTAACCATTGAATTTATGGTGACTAAATCAGACAATTTCTGTTCATTTGAAATATATTCATTTTCAGCCATAATATATTGCTGAGAACATTTTTTACATTTTTCCTCTTTTGATGTTATTCTCTACATTCACCGTTGTATAGCGTTTTGACTTTAGGGAAGTCAGAGTTAGCGAACGAAATAAGAGGTTATAGTGGTTTCATCTATCAGTAGAGGGAAATAATACTTTAATCCCTACTTATCTATGGTTAGGAGATTGAAATACGCACAGCTGGTCACGTAGAATTACACATATGAGTATATAAATACACGACTGGGGATAAAAAGCGAAGGGATTTTGACTGGCCCGTAAGCAAATATTGGAATGTTATGCATACTCTTTATGTTTTAAAGGATTTCATATCTTTTTAATAATTCAAAAGATGCCGCGATTTAAATACCAAACGACTTAATTGAGTTCTTTCATTACTAATTAGTATTCTTGGTTAAGTACAAATGATTTTCTAGCGTGCGTTATTCATTGATTTCAGACAAAATATAACTAGGTGTGTCTAAATGGATAAGTCCCATTTTCAAGCCTCTCTATGGCATTCATTTGGCCATTTATCAATACGTGATCCAACCTGCACCGGCGAAAAGACTGGCGACCTCTATCAAAGACAAGCGCATAGTCTCTTGGACATTACATGCATGGCACTAACTACTACAAGAATGCATTCTTTCGTTATTAAACCTTAGTTTCCTCAAGCAAAAGACCACAACATTGTCGATTGAACTTGCTACTACTCATCTGTGAGACGAGACTGCTGTGGTAGGCATCACAAGTGACAGAATCACCGATTCACCAGCAATTATAGCATCTCTAAACTCTCGGCATGTGATACTCAGACAGCCTTTCTCAACCAGTTTAGACCAAGTATTTTCAAGACCAAACTTGAGCGAATTTCATGGTGAACAAAGCTATTTGGTTCTGAAAATAAAGATTTGGTATTGAAGAGTATTTACAAAAGATACAAATCCCTTATATACCAATCAAATGATACGACATGAATATACATGAACAATAGATAAAAAAAAATGTATTTTGATCCATTTTTTGTAAAGCAAGTCTGATGAAGGATTTTGATTTACTTGATTATTTCGGTACTGAAGCTACTCATTTTGATCCCAAGACTATACAAATTTGGTCTTGTGCGGCATAAAACAATCTGGCAACCATGTTTTAGACTAGATGAACCCATGAAATAACTTTCATACGTATTCAAAAATGTATTTGTATCATATATGTATTTTATCATTTCATATACGACTGATGATGTGATTCTACGAAGATCTGCGAATATCGAACATTTGGAAGCCTAATCATAGGTATTTCATTATATTATCTGAGATCATAGCTTTTTAGAAAGATTTTAAAAAATGCAATTTATACCGATTGTAAAAATGAAAGTCGTTTATCTTTTTCGGGTGGTAAACATTCTGGTGCTTCAAGATATGAACTTCTACTCGCTGTACACAAACTCCTCAAATGAAGCAAAAGTCAAGTGCTTTTTTCACACATGAATAATTTTTTATGTAGAGGCCCTGATAACCCATCGTAGAATCCTAGGGTTCCGCAGAACCCTAGTTGAGAAAGATTGTCCCATGTTCTTATCATCAAGTGACCAGTTTACCTATACCGTCAAAAAATGATGGCAGTGTTTAAATAATTTGTAATTGCATTGTACTCTAAAAAATATCAAAAATTTGATTCTGTATTTTCTAGTTTATGTTCAACCTGATTAAACCTGGATTTTTACGCATTTGCATAAAAAAGGGCAAGGGAGACTACTCTATAATTAGTATTTTATCATTATCTCCCTTGACAAATGTTACAGACAAATATATAGACATACACGTGGCGCATTATATAAGTAGATAAGTCAGATACTCCTGTCCAGTCTTGTGTATGCTGACATATCTTTTCACCTCAACACCTTATTAAGCCATTCATGATTTTAGTTGAAGCTAATTAATCCTTTTTGTTAATATGAAGGAGAAAAAAAGTGGATAAGCCTCGATCCCACCAACACCCACAAGTCGCTCACTAAACGCACTTTTCGTCAAATCTGAAGTGAGTCATTAATGTTTTACTAAACCACCCGAACCACCCGACTCTCGCATTCAACTCCAGTTCACTTGTCTCGAGATTCGCACCTGACGACACTGTAAAAAAAAAAGACAAAACAAAAAAAACAACCCCAAAAACTGCATTTTGGTAGTTATACGAGATGAGACCTCGTGCAACAACTAGTTTGTTACTTGTGATGCAGCTGCGGTTGCCACTGCTACTGTTGTGGGATAGTGTTGTCTGCTATATACAATCAACCGTTTGTTTTTTTTGGAGGGGGGGTTCGAGCCTAGGGTAGACAGTGAGCAAGTGGATCGCGTATCAGATCTAATGCACCAAGTTCATTTTTATGGTGAGTAAAAAAGAAAGCGTTTGCAGTAATGTAATGATATGGATCGCTACCAAGCGAGTCTGAAGTTACGCAACAGCAAAATAAGGACTTTTAATCAAGGATACAGTATTTTTATCTAGTCGGAAAAGCTTCCTAGATCTAGAGATAGATAGATAGATAGATAGATAGATAGATAGATAGATAGATAGATAGATATCAACGGTGAAAAATAAGAATCTTCCAAGTAGAGAGAAAGATCTTGTCCGTCTTGAAAATCAGTCTTTCAATTTTTGGCATTATCGAAGCTCGAACGCCGATCATCGGCGTGTACGAGAATCCTACAATAACTTCACTGGGCGGGTGCCCATATAAAATTGGAAAGGATTAAAATTGGTCTCCAAACAATCATAATTAGAGATTTGGGAGCTTGAGAGTTGGCTTCCCGAGGAGCCTTTTCCAAAGTTTAGTGATATTTTTCCGTAGAAATTCAGTAGATGAGATACTATTTTAAAGCTTGGGGGAGGGATTCCCTTCATTGGGAGATGCTTCTATCATCAAATGTCGAATGAGAGTTGTATTAGCGTGACGAAGACATTATATTTCCAAAGACATAAATACCTTTTCGACAAGACAATTCAGTGATTTACTTGGACCGTAACAACCAAGGGGAAGGCATTAGTCTGAGTAAATCAGTGCATAATAACGACTATTTCTCGTGTCAAAAATTTCGGACAAAAGAAACAGTTCAGATATTTTCTGGCATATTTTCTTGCTAAGTCTATATTCACTCGACTGACGGATTATCTACCATCTGGGTCCCTTGGCTGGACTTCAGTGCGGTCCTCCCTTCACCTTACACTTCGTTTAATTGAATAAAATATCCTCGTATCTTGTTAAATAACTTATATCGTTATACTGTTAAAAATGTATTGCACGTATAATATTACGTAGTTAAATGAATTAATCGACCACCAGACAGGGCAGTACAGTACATCCGAGAAAAGACGAGTCAGGGACATCATAGAATCCATTAAAAATCTCAAATGGCGGTGGGCTGGCCATGTTGCAAGAATGGCGGACAACCGATGGACATCACGACTTACGACATGGATCCCCCGAGATCACATGCACCACCGAGGCCGACAGAATATTAGATGGAGAGACGAGCCAGACAAGTTTAGACAATACTGGCTCCGCGACGCCCATGATGGAGAAGTGTGGCAAATCCTGGGGAAAGTATACGTCCAACGACGGACGTTAAAAGACTGATGATGATGATGATGATGATGATGATGATGATGATGATGACCGAGTTCTCACGTGTACATTCAATTAGATCATTCTTTTGTTCTGGGACCCTTATCACTTGCAGGCCCATATGCTTAATCTTACTGAGCCTAATCGTATATCCTACACTAACTCGATTCATGTAGTTAAAAGAAAAAAGAAGAAAAAAAAGACTTTCCAACCATGTTAATAATTAATTCAGAAACCGATTATCATAGGCGTAAATACCATGCGTAGCAGTTACCACGTATTCATTTCTAAATTAAAAATTTGGGTACTTATTTTCTCAGTGAGGCTTTTCGTCTACACTGAATGTTATATCTATTCAATAAGACTGGCTGATTTTTTTCCAAAAAGCATTCATTAGATTTTTTTTCTTACTGGTTAGTTCCCCACGATAACAGTATTCAAGAATTTTATTTATTAACCAGTGTTCTTTTTTGTCCTTCTGCGCAAGCGCTGACTGCCTTTTCACACATTGCTATTGAACACCACGGAATGAATTGAGCGGAGAAATTACTCACATAGTATCTAACCAGGATGAAAATATTTAACCACTTTGTTCACTCTCTTTCTCTTTCTCTCTCTCTCTCTGTCTCTGTCTCTGTCTGCCTCTCTCTCTCTCTCTCTCTCTCTCTCTCTCTCTCTCTCTCTCTCTCTCTCTCTCTCTCTCACACGTACACTGTTAATAATAGCTATGTTTATTTTCATTTAGGTGTATGCAACATTTCTAAGTGCTCTTTTCGAGAACTGAAGGCTGAATACCCAGTTGAAAATTTTCTCTTTTTGCTGGAAAATTTTGCATACACTAATATAATATCATATTTAGAGTAAATAATACAATACTGTCTCATGCATATGACCTGGTGCTAAACAAAGCTTAGTAAATATCGATACAAAACGTTTTATATTAAAATGTTGCATCCTGATGTTCAAAATACCAGATGAAGTTTTAGATAATTTCTAGAATGCGGTGTGTGATTCTCTCTATATGTATCTGCATATATGTATGTGTGCATGTGTGTGTGCAGTGCCAGATTAACTATGTAGCAAAAGTAGCATGTGCTTCAGGCTTGCAATTTCAAGAACCCCGTGTTCAATGCTTGCAAGCTATCAGTTCCGATACAATGAATCTACGCTGACTCTATTACTTTAGTACTATCCCGCCGTCAACTTTTATGAACGACTGGGAGTTTTTAGATTGTCGATTTCAGCCAATTATCACCTTTAATTAGAGTTATCATTTCGATACAGTAACTGATGAGAGTGCTGTATCTAAGCGATACATATATGGTATTTAAAGACGAAGGTATCTGAATCTGAATTCATAGCCGCTACACAAAGATCAAATAAAAGCAATGTAGCAAATGTATAGCGAATTGTATAGCAAATGAGAAAATTTTGTTAATTTACAAGTGAAAAAATGTATGTATTTAAATATTTACGTGTATTTTAAAAAATTAGATTTAGGACCCTTATATAACATATGCTTCAGTCCCTGCACAAGCTCAACCCGGCCCCTACCTATGTGTGAGTGTGTATTCTATTACCAATGTATGCGTTTGTATATGAATGTGTGGGTATCAAACATCCTAACCTATCCCAAACCATGGCATTCGTAAAAGAATGTGCAGGATGATTCCTTAGGCAATTTTTTAGAGGGGAAAAGTGAGCATTATTGCCAGTCACACTGAAATACTGTACTCCATTCCATATAATACGCACGTTTCCCTTCGAAAGGTTGCTTAAAAGAATCACCCTGTGCATTCTATCACGAAGGTAGTGGTTTAGGATAAGCTTACTGGTTGGGGTGATTGATATTCACACACCTTCGTGTGCCGGAAATGCCCCTAGACGAAGCCGACATTTAACATATTATGTGCATGTTTGTTTGTTTGTTTTTTTTGTTTTTTTTCATGATCCATCCGCTTGTACAATCGAGGGTGGTGCAGAGTCGTTCAACTTGAGTTTTTTTCTAAAAATTAAAAACCACTTCCGGATTACTAGGCCCCACGAAACTTCACCAGAGTCCCATTGGATGGATATTTTTGGAGCACGTTCCCTACGCTGTTACCAGCCTCTTACGACGCTGGACTAAGTGTTGGACTTTCCTGGTTTGAATTTAGAATTGATCGTCACCTAGACTAGTTCGACAGTCAAGGCTGAAGAGCCCAATCTGCCTTGCTAGTTACCTGTAATTTAGCTGGCGGCAAGGGGAGGGGGTAGATGGATCCACGCCTTCCCTTGCGACATTTGTGCAAAGAAAACAAAGATTATCTCTGCCTGAGTTTGAATACGTCTTGCCGATTCCATTTCCCAATCTGCTAACCGCTTGGCCACCTGCCCCCCCCCCACACGTCGAAATACTTCACATAGCCCTATTCCTTTATTTACTGCTCTTTACAGCTGACCACTTTGCTAAGACGTAATTCTTGCTGCCTTTTCCAAAGTTGTCTGGTCGACTCTTTCCATCTACCCGTCGGAACCGCTTCTGCCACCGATTATCGACGCGGAAAATCAGAACTGACAGTTTAAAATATTGGAAGGGATTAAGTAATGATGGATTATATCTATTTGG
This sequence comes from Thysanoteuthis rhombus, assembly GCA_963457665.1. NCBI lineage: Eukaryota > Metazoa > Mollusca > Cephalopoda > Oegopsida > Thysanoteuthidae > Thysanoteuthis > Thysanoteuthis major. The sequence goes on along the minus strand of OY735211.1, from coordinate 34,826,965 downwards.
ACAGAAGAGAGACTGAAATCCGATACATACTTACATTCTGTCTCTCCCCCTACCCCCCTCTGTCTCTCTCCCCACCCAGGCTCACTTACACACGTACACATACGCCTGCAAAGATTTGATAATATTCATAATAAATGAACAAAACTGAAAAAAAAAATAAATAAATAAAATAATTTGATAGAGGTTTTGACGAACAGATGGTCGAGACAGACAGACAGACAGACTGATTTACTAACTGGCGAATAGGCTGATCACAGTATTTGTTCCAGTAAGAACATTTTGACCTATCTCAATAAAAGATTTCTTTTAATTTGTGAAGATAGACTCGTACACACGTAAAGAAATACACGTTTATACTAACGTGCGTATATCAAATCTCCGTTCTTCGTATTTTAGTCTCTCTCTCCCTCCCCTTCTCTCTCTCTTCCCCCCCTCTCTCTCTCTCTCTCTCTCTCTCTCTCTCCATATATTCAGGGTTCCGTCAAAATCCAAAAGTGCAATGTTCCAATAAAATCTTTTGTAAACAGAAAAGAAGCAATTACCACTGATTTATGTAAGAAAACTTCTGAGCGTTCCCAAATTTCCAAAATGGTGATGATGATTTGTTAGACTGAGTCATCAGAGGTTCAGATGATGAGAGGTTCGGGAGACTAGAGTGTAGGAGAGAGAGAGAGAGAGAGAGAGAGAGAGAGAGAGAGGGGGGGCATCATGCCTCAATAACAGCTCGTTCAAAAATTTTCTTTCTTCGCTTTTTCATCGTGAACGTAAAAAAGCGGCTTAAAGCTAACTTTCGTTAAGTCGGGGATACCTGAACGGGGTGCTGTAAGTGATTGAGATATTTGCATTTCCCCTACTGACGTCATGGTCAGTTTTCGGTTGCAGGTAGAGAATAGGGAGAATGGTGCAACTCAATCCCCAACCCACACTATTTGGCCCTGATATTAAGCTCAGTATCTAATCAGATAGATAGATTGAACAAAATAGAATCCTTTCGTCTTCTCTTGTTCCAAGGGTCACTGAGAACCGAGCTCAGGATTAGCCGATGTTGTTCAAAGAATCAAATCATGACTCAATAAATAATGCAAATGGTACAAAAAAAAAAACCCAGTTCACTTATATAAGAAGTAAATATTTGTAAGAAGAAATTTCATTCGATTCTTTAACTTCTATGTCTCCATCGGCACTATGTAGTGGGATCTATTTTAAGGTATAATAAGGTATTATTTGAAGTATTCAAGAAAAAGCACCGCAATACCTTTGATAGATCGGGTTTTCAAGTAGTTTTCAAATGACCTCCATTCTGTCTCTACCGATATGCCTGGGGGAAGCGTATGGAGATGCCAAGCGGTCAAAATCCCCCTCTCGGCGTTGCTGATGTAGTCCAGAGGAAAGGAGAGAGCAATTCTTCCAACTCCAGCTTTGCTGCAGGAGCTTTCGGAAGGACGTCAGGTTGGGTGTCAAACTGCCTTAAAGGGGTTCCACTCCCTGGTTTTGGAATCAGAGTTGTCCTTCTCCTGGACTAGTTACCTTCTAATGGCTAGAGAGCCAAATCTGCCCTGGTGGGGGGAGGGGATGGATCCATGTCTTTCCAAAAGGCATAAGTGCGAAGTGAATATAAACAGTCCCGATCAGAGTTTGAACTCGGGTTACCGATCCCGTTACGCCAGTCGTACCTTTGATGTAGTCGTACGGTCATGGTATTGCAGTTCAAATTAAATGTAACTAAGTATTAACTGAATACTTGGTACGAATTGACCGCAAAAATCAAGTTGCAACCGGTTAATGTTACGATTATAGCAAACGTCTGCTGTCACCAGTTAGAGCGTTTAAAAGAAAAGAGGCCCTGTTTGACTATCACAAAGGCGTGGTGTTCCATCATGATAACGCACGGCCCTAAACAGCAGATATCTCATCTGAAAAAATTGTAGACCTCAGTCGGGGGAAAAAAAACCCACATCCTCTTTATTTTCCAGATCTCGCTCCATCTGATTATCATCTATTTCGGGATTTTCAGAACCGTCTCGATAGACTATGTTTTAAAACATGTGAATTGGTGGAAAGTACATTGTCTACATTCAAATCCTCAAAACTAAAAGACTTAGACTAAAACGGTATCATGAATCGTTGGAAGGAGATAATCGATGACGAGGAAACTTATTTTAATGAACAAATTCTAATTGAACATGGATATTAAGCAGATATCAACAAGTTCGGGACAATTTATCATTAATCCAGAAAAGCGATATAAAAAAAACCCAGTAACAACTTATCTTACGGCAATAGAAGATAAAGTGTCCGATTATTTCTTTTTCATTGAATATCTCCTCAGTATAAGACGGGAGCACGTGATAAAAATGGCGGAGAGGTTTGATGATTGACTCATACAAACAAAAGCATATACGTTCTATTTTTCCTAAATAATAACATTTTATTCAGTTAGCTATACCATAAAGCAGTTCCTGACACTCACTGACGTCTCCACATGAATGATTGTTATATTTTTCCGGCTCGTATTTCCCATATGCAGTTAATGTTTCATTGTACCCAATATTTTTTGTCACTTAATCTGTTAGAGTAGATGAATAATAATTCAGATTTGATTCTCCGCTTGCGAGTATATTAATGATAGTCTTGAAAATGAAGAATCATCTCCGTAAGATAGAGAATACCTCTGTATTTCCTGATGTCTGTGTATGTGTGTGTATGCGTGTGTGTGTGCGCGCACGTGAAAATGTTTCTTTTATGATAGGGTACTGAAATAATGTCTTTCTAAGTAAGATAAATAAGAAATTGGTTCATATCTGTTAGATTCAAAGGGTTGTTTTACAAGCTTATCTAAATTTAGAGAAATTAGATTCGCCATCCTGACAGTTATTCGTTATATCTAACACCGGGAATATAGCTGATAATGTTGTAAGTAATGTGTATCCATAATATGAGATTTGGTATAAATACATGAATAAATAAATCACCCACCTTTCATATTTCTCTTTTTTTTTTTTTTTGCTAACATTTTTAAAATTCTTCGCGATGATTCATACACGAAAGAGATTTTATATCGTAAAAAAAGAACCCCCCCCCAAAAAAAACAACAACAATAAAAAAAAAACGTACAAAAACCAGATCAAAAAGCAACAATAAATACAAAAAAAAAAAATCACTTATGATAACTTTTCGGCTTCAATCAATTTCTGTCTGTGTGTGCAAAAAACATTTTTGTAGTTATTGATTTCTTGGAATTCAGACGATTCCTCTCAGCAGGAGTAGGTTACGAGTGGATGAAGTCCTTTTAGATACGATATGAACGATTCTGATGCACCAAGTCGCTCCGATATCAACAGTTATGTTCAACAACCTGACTTCGATCAGTTACCGTGAACATCAGGTGGTTCCAATGTTTGCACTAGTCAACCACCTTCCTGCAATCCCCACCCCCATCGCTGCTCCCCGTTCAGGCGTAGGTAAATACAAAAAATGCTCAATTAAAGATACTGAAATACTAAACGTCAACTCGTAAAATCTTGGTAAATAGGTGAAAGAAATGTATCACTTGGATTATTTCTAAATCTTGAAGCACACACCCACACGCACAGAGAGAGAGAGAGAGAGAGAGAGAGAGAGAGAGAGAGAGAGAGAGAGAGAGAGAGATGGTTAGTGTGTATCCCTAATCTAGCGTGTTGTAGGGTTAGGTGCTGTTGTTAGTAAGGCCCGCATTCGGTTTTCTAGGTCCGTTGACGCTTCGGTCTGCTTACACCTGGTATTTCTTAATGGTCATCTATCTGGGTACTGACAAGGCTCGACGTTGCTTAACTTCAGAAATCTTACGAGAACCTGTGTATCCAACAGGATTTGGCCGTAAACCCAGTGGTTGGTGGTCGACTCCTGGTGAAAAGAAAATAGGATTTCAAAGGCTGTCCTTTTTCAACTGGGAGATTGGCGAGATATATTCTCTGTGAGATCGATCCACAATGAGAGCTCTAGCAAACATCTCGGTAACTTTATTGGGGGTTAATAGAGATGGCCTGAGCAGATCATAACTGTGGTAGCGAGTTCGATTCTTGCAGGGTCCCTACACTTGCAGCCTTATGCCAGATTTAGTATAAAGCAGCCACTACCCACTTTGAAGCTTAATCTGTTAACTGTAACGAGTGGTTAAGAGTAATAGTTATCCATGGCAAGATAAAAAGCCCTTAATCATTGCAAGTTATACAAGTCGTAAAAAATGCCCTGGCTCTCAAATAGAACTAAATTGCCATCAATCATAATAAACAGAAATTTTATTCTTTGTGATAGAACTGCAATGACTGAAATTTCTGTCATTCGCATTTGATGGCTTAATGATATAATAAGAGGTGTGCCCATGCGACCAGCCATATTGGGCCATGGGTTTGTTTCCACTTGAACAATCTTTGGCAGCATCTAAATTGGAGGTTTATTCGTTGTTTCTGTAGTAATTGCAGGTTTTTAAGGTTCGGGGTCCTAGCCTGACGCCCGAACAAAAGATCCCAAATGCCCTGCTATTTACCCGTAGCTGCAGGAGGGGAGAAAAGTACCTTTCATGCCTTTCCCAAGGGCATCAGTGTGAAGCAAACGTAAACTGCCCCGACCGAAACTCGAATTCAATTCGCCGATCTCGTTTTCCGAGCCAGTAACCGCTACGCCACTCCACATATCAGAAGATTGGTGTGAACATCCTCATTCCATATCCGTAAATGAATGGTTCTGAATTCTTTTGCTCGCATTTATTCTCTCTTATTTAGTGAAGAGCTGCGGTGCACACTATAGGAATCATTGGCCTATATCAAGAATACTAAAAGAGTGTTCAGAGAACTTGCTGTTACTTGATCTCGAATAAAAGCTACCAGTAAATATCAGTAAACTTTTAATATGAGTTTGCTGGGGGCTGAGATAGTTGTGTAATTCCTACTGGTGCCAGTGGCCGTTGTTCGAACATAGGTAAAAACCAGGATTTCGAATATTGATTTTCAAAGCAGGCAGGCGCTTCCAGCTTGAAAGATTGGCGTTATACAATCTTCCTACCCCAGTTTCTTCCAATTTGACTCTAGTAAATATGGATTATTTTAGTTATTGATACTGTATTTTCCGGTTGATAAGACGCAATTTTTCATGGAAAATCTCTTGAAAAACAACTTTGCATCTTATCACATGAATGTCAAGTTCTAGGAAGGAGTTTAACAACCCTTCTGAACCCCAGTACGGTAAGCTATATAAGCCTTAAATAATTTTCCGAAAAATATGTAAGTGATTATAGGATGCGTACCACTTGTAGCATCTTATCAACCGGGGAATACGGTATTCAAAATTAATTTATTTCATGTTATTAAGAAATGGATACATAATTGTCTGCGACGAAAGAAACAAATAGAACAAATACAAACTGGTAATAAACAAAATGAGAACTTGGAGTTAAAACAGTTATTTGGGTCTTTGAATTACTGGTGGCTGTTTAGCTCAATGATAACGTTGAACCGGCAAACCTATCGGTCGCAGGTTCAATTACTGAAGCAGTTCCATTTTCTATAGTTGTTTAAACAATTTACTTTGTCTAGGCTAAATAATACATTCACCATGTAATAACGGGAAATTATTTCAAATAGAGTTTTAATATAACATAACGCAATCTATATATACATTTACATACTTAGTAAAGACGACGAATGTTCCTTAGTTTCCAACGTTATGTTTCATAGATTCCTAAATGGTTACACCCTACAAGCCGGTGCCCAGAAAAAATTATAGCCATAATGAAATCATTATATGAAGAAAATTCTGGAGTAGAGAGGAAATTTCTAAATGTTTCTAGAACGTAAGTTCCTTGAGGAGTGTCGAAATAAAACAGGGTTTATCATTGTGTTCCTGAGTTGATATGAAAAAGCGTCTGAACGAGCTTTGTTGGTCTATACAAACTTGAGACTGTCGTGAAACGCTCAGTGAAAGATGTACTCTCGTCTAATTCTTTGAAAGATTAGCTGTTAGCGAGCTGTTCAGAATGACTCAGAACTCTTTAGTACAGTAAACCCTCGATTTAACGGTCTATCATTATCAGAAGTCCATTAAATCCAAATGTAGTCTAGGAGACCTTTTTTTAAAAAAAAAAAAATATATTAATATATAAAAGATATAGACATACTTGGTCCGATATTCAGACCGAGAATAATCGAGATGGGAATTTGGGTTGAAACAGTTATTTGAGCCTTTGCATTGCCGGCGGGTGTTTAGCTCAATGGTGAGGGCATCGCTACGTTGAAGCGGATAACCTATTGGGGAGAAGTTCAATTTCTGCAGCAGTCTCATTTTCTCAAATTGTTTATTCAATTTACGCTGTCTACATTGAGTGATATATTAACTGTGTACCGATGGGAGATCGTTTCAAGTGAATTTCTATACAGCGGATCACGGTTTATTATGTATACATACCTACTTTTACAGTATGAAATTATAACGAAGAATACATATTCACTCACCTTTTGAAAGTTTCTTCCAGTGGTTCTTAACCTTTTTTGGCAGTGACCCAAAATCTTATCTAAAACATATCATGTAGGGAAAAATTCATGATGTAGACTAGGGAAAAGGCAAATTCAATATTTTTAATAGTATAAGTGATATTTCAATTAGATGAATGTCGATAATAAAAGTCATTCAATTTATAGTAATGAGATAGGAAATATTCCAAGACAAGTAATATCGAGGTACCTGTCTATAAATTTGTGTGGGTCTGTTGTGTGAGTACGGCAATTAGCAGTAGACCGACTAAGCTAAGATGAGTGAATAAGATCATAGCCAGGCCCGCTTTGTGGCTGAGATAGTTGCATTTTCCCTGCAGGTGCCAGTAGTCGGTGTTTGAGCCAGAATCATGAACACAGATTTTCCAAGTGGGCAGCTGTACCCACTTGAAAGCTAGGCATGATACGATTCTTATCAGCTTTTCAAGTTAAACGTTGTAAATATCTACAAACTAAGCCTTCAAGGAAGCCCAACAGACTCCTATGAATACGTACTGAAGAATTTTCTAATTCAGTATTTTAAAGGATAACAGTTATTTTAATTCTTCAGTAAAATTCTCAGAAATTACAGGCAGGGAAAACGTAATCAGCGAATTGAGTTCAACTTTCTGCTGAGGCTGTTCGTTCGCTTCGCACTAATGCCCTTGAGAAAGGCATGGATCCACTTCTACCCTCAGCTATAGGTAAATAGCAGAGCAGTTAGGGTTCTTCAGGCCTGTAAGATAGCCCCTCAAAGAGGTTACAGATAAGAAGTGAAGATTAGCACTATCTTTTCACTTGTCGGCTCTGATGCTTTACTTGGTTATGCTTGGCTACTGCGACATCCAATGATATCTTGAATACACTCCCAGACATACCCACGCAGGTACCTTGTTTGTTTGAAATGGCATTGGTCCCTTGATATTTCAAGAATAAATTGTCGTAAAACCTCTTTTTGCTCGTCCTAATCTCTAATTCTTATCCTGGTGGCGCAGTTCTCAATTTGGTCTCGTTCGGAGGTAATAATCTTTGAGTGGTACTAGTCTATTCTAGGGGGCCTTTGTGGTGTTGATATTTACCCCATTTCGTATCTCTTCCATCTTTTGGTCTCACATACAACTATTGTTGATAGTTACGAAGTCTGGTTTAGTGCCACACCCCTGTGAAGAACGTGTACCAGTGCTTGTATTATTAAATATAAAATTGCCTGGGCGTTCATTACCCTACATGATATATATATATATATATGTCATCTGTGTGTGTATTCGGTGACATCTAATATCCCCATCCCCTTATTTCACCAAGGAATATCAAGAAAAAACGGATTTCGAAGTTCTGGCCGTTGTGGAGCAGGACAACGAAATTCATGTTTATCTCCGTCATCATGAGAGTGGGTGAGTAGAGGGGGTCTAATATGCCGTCAATTACGAAAATTAATCTGCTCCAGCCAGTCATCCAGTTGAGCTTCTATCTCCACATTACACCAACTTCATAATAAAATAGGAAACATTAATGCGATCGCTAATTTCAACCTAATCTTACGAATATTTCATAGTCTAATTTATGGTTAAAAAAACTGCTTCCATTGAATTTTACTTGAAAATCTTCATATTGTTAATTCTCTTCAAAACTAATATAATTTCAACCTCAATATGATTAACGATTCTTGAACTTCAACTTTAAACATAACCATCAACTTTTAACTCACTGCAATAATCGTATATAAAAAGAGAGAGACAAATAAAATCTGTACGCCATTTTGTATTACTACATACAAATGAATAATAAAAACCAAAAACGAATTTGTTTCTTACTGCGCTATTAGATACTTGGAAATTTAATAATGGTCATTTTTCCGATGAATAATCGCTTTCTCCAAAGAATCAGATTTCACATCAAGACATTAAGGATCCAAATGCTGATCTTGAGGGTGCATAAACCCGTACTTGAGCATTGATTATTCCCCCAATATATAAAGAAACAGAATAAACGAAAACATAAATAAACTCCCAAGTTGATCGCTAGTAACCATTAATAAACCTTATAAATAAGAATACATTATTTAATTTTTCATTTTTAAAAATTTTTTCTTCATATTTCTCTATTTTTTGGAGAGGGTAAAATACTTTCTTTTTACTTATCTCTAATCTAACGAAGATGAAATCTGTGTATAAGGGCAACCACCCCTGGACGAACATAAGATAGGTGACAATGACCTTTAAGGGCCAATTTCGACGTTTTCAAATCAAACAGAGACGGCTGCACCCTAGGAGCTCCAAATTTGTGTATAATCTTGTCCGTCTTTTTCTTCATATTTCTCTGTTTATTGGATAGGGTAAATTTGTGTACAATGGTAACTTGACCACAGAAAGAATATAGGATAGATGTTTCTGATCTCTATTGATCTCTTGGAGATCAATTTGGGTCAGATCAATTGTTTCATATCCAGAAAACGTAAGTTTTGACATATTCGACCCAATTGTAAGCTTGACATTCCTACTTTGAGAATCTGTTGGGATTTGCTATTAGGCCTTTTCGGGCTGATGACATTTACCCCAGGGCCGCATCGGGTACCCCGCCTAGTATAATTGTCCGAGTTGAGAAACAACAAGGAAGACATAACAGTAAACAAAATAATCAATGAGGGATAAATATATATATATATATATATATAAGGTTCCTTTGTCTCTAACGTCACGTATCATTGACACATCAATGGTTGCACCCTATAGGCTGGGTACCCCAGCTAGTATATACATAACATCTAGAATACAAATTTTCCCGATTTTAGTCATTTTTAAAGAGTTTCAGCGATGAATAATAAATCATACTTGACAACAATGGTTTTGAAGAGACCTGCACACCGATAAAAAAAAGTCATCCGATACACACCTGTTAAGGTCTAAAGGCCCTCGTAGGACACTTACCGTAATGCAATGGTTAGCAAGCTTGTTTAACTAAACCGATTAATTAGTGTAGGGAGTTTGATCCTCAAGAGCCTTGTGCCTGATTAAGTTAAGCTTCGTAAAAACCTATAAGGGTTCGTTGTTGAGAAGGTTCTTGCAACTACCGTATTTGCCAGCCTATAAGACGCGTGGTTTACAATGTTATTCGCAGAACTGCCAACTGCAACTTATCCAAGACCCATAGTCTTGTCTATTCCAAGCTTCGGTAGACTCTTTTCCCCAGTTGTAGTCCGGGAGTAACGTAGTAATTATTAAAAAAAAAAACAATTATGCCGGCAAATTAAGTTTCTTTACCACTCCCAAGTGTCATTTTCCTCTCGGGATCACCGTGTCAGGTCGGCTTTTTAATAAGTTGTATAATATGAAAATCATTTTACCCATCCTCACCACCCACACAATATAGCACGTACGGGATTGACTTCAGAGAGAATATGTGATGTGGTTTCAAAAAAAAAAAAAAAAAAAAAAAGAAAAAAAAAAGGCCTTTGGAGAAGATGAGGTTTACTGGTAAAAGGAATAATCGAGAATGTTCGAGTCAGTAAACGTAGCCACGTTAGAGTGAGCCAGCGATGACCAGCATTTTCACCGTCAAAAAAATGGTGCCACACTCCTTACAGGATAAAAAAAAATTACGTGAGAATCAAGTGTGATCCTAACAAGTGTCAGAATCTAACCATACCTATGAATGGCTTGCGATACTCACTGAATACACTTCGAATGTAGGGTTAGCAATACTTGTAGTTCTCTCCAAATGTAGTTTTCGTCATCCGGAGGCGTTGCTCTGTTCTGGTAAATTCAACTTGTTAAATAATACTCTCCAACGTTGCCCGTCACGTGACAAGAAAAATTGAAAAAGCAATGATTGTCCCAGATATTTCGGTAGGATTTTAATTCCCGGGTCTCCTTACACTGGCAGTGAATCGGAGAGTGATTCAAAACAATTCGCAGATGGTAATAAAAGACTGAACGTTTGTGTGCACAGAAGATCCAAGCAGACCGGCCTGAGGAAGACGGCAAAAGAAAACGATTACTGTATTAACCTCTTTTGGACTAGACCTGGGTGGTGGAAATCGGCTGTAATTTATTCCAAATGATATGACCACGTACCGCTGAAAGGGAAACAGCAGGAGTGGGATCACTAGAAGAAGGGCAACTGCAATTAATATATAAAAAAACGGAACAATTTCAATCTATAATCCAGCGCTTGTGAACGTTGATGATGCAGTTTTATATCTATCACGAGAATTGATTGAGGGGGAAAAAAGGATTGTCCGCCAATGACGTGGTTAACTGGGGACCGACAAACCTTATAAGGATATGCGTGAACACATCTAAAAATCCAAGAGCCATTTGTAAAAAGGGGTTTTGCACGACATCCAGTTCTGTACGTATTCTTTTCTTTTGAAGAATACGTCCATTATTAAGGTTAAAAAGGTAACATTCAATGTTAACGTATGTTTCATTAATTTTGACTGGTTTTTTCATCCATACTGACTTAACGGCTGCTTTTATTTTACTTGGATGAAAATATCGATTGAATTTTATAAATTTCATATATTATAGAGATTTAATACCTTACTTTCAAACACTTCAATAATGGTGACACAGAAAATAGCGCGGACTACCAGTCGGATGGCGCGCGCGAATCGCCCAACGGTATTTAACATCCATGCTAAGATTCAATCGTACAGCCTGGCAGTTACTGCACTGAATACACTCGTACAATTCAAAGTCCTGTCACTCCACCCACCTAGTGGTGTTGCGCAAGAACACGTTTAGCAAAGGACAGGTGCTACTTCTGTATTGTCAGATGTTATTTTTCTATGGGCGACGTAGGGATTCTCAGCTAGTATATATGTTCATTTGATTCACGCTGGATAGGTCTGATGATACATTCACCGTGTAATAAGGGGAGATCATTTCAAATAGAGTTTCAATATAACAACGCAATGTATAGTCATTCCGTTAGATCATATATATCCATTCAACATAACTGTCGCGTTGGAAGAAACAAAGATCAGATATAAACCGTGAATAAGCAAAATGCGAATCTGGGTGTTGAAATCGTTGTTTGGGCCTTTGAATTACTTCGTTTAGCTCAATGGTAAGAGCAACGTGCATATCATATACACCAAGATATTCTTATATTTTTCAGGTCAACTCTAGATTAATCATTTGTGGCAAAACAGGCGATGAACGCTATTTTAGCACCAGTCCAAAAGCGGTAAATACTTTTCACAGGGTTTGCAACCACTGGACAACTTTTGAGGCTAGATAAAATGGGTTCCATATAAATTTATCAAAACGAACATCGGTTAGGAGTTAAAAACACGCAGCTTCCACTTCAGTACAATGTTGGAGGCAATATAGTCACAGGCGATGAAAAATATATTAAGAGAATCCAATATAGAGAAAATCGTGACTAGATTACCGTTCAACAGATTTCTAATAAAATATATATATATATATATATATAATGACGTTCGCTGTGATTAAAAGGGGACCTTTCCGAAATTTTTCATTGCAATTTGTTGGAACCCGGGTAATTTGTTACTGCACACGGCTTCAGTGATCAATTGGCTCGTTTGGTATTCGTTTCAATGCACCACTCAAAAAGGTTTACGATCTTATTACATGACAACGCCTGCCCTATTGTTGCAAATGATACAGCGAACCATCATGAAGCTAGGACTGGAATTTCTTCTGAAGGCAACGTATTCTCCTGATTTGAGACTTTTGAACTATTGTCCATTTTGCACCATGCAACACTTTCTGGTCAGTACTTTCAACGAGTTCACGATATGGACGGGAGAAAAAAAAAAAAAACAAACACCGAACCCCTCCAGACAAAACACCCTGATCAAAAGCGGAATTATTCTCTTATGACAGAACACACAATGTAGTTGAAAGGTGGCGTAAGGCCAGAAAAGAATACTTTGAATCAGCGAACTAAACTAAAAAGATTTTCTGTATAAGAAAAATATCTAGAAACTTTGGCATCACCCCATGAGAGCCGCTACGAAATTTGCGCAAGCTCATGAAGTGCCCTTTCGAAACCATGTAGGAGATTGGTACCCTATCATGGTAGTGGTTGATATTTAGAGAAAGAAAGAAAGAAAAAAAAAAAAAAAAGAAAAAAAAAAAAGGGATACGGCGTATCCATATATTCCATTGTCAAACTTCTGCTTCCACACTGAACTGACAGACCAAAGAATCTGTTAAAGAGGATTATGAATATAATATAATATATATATGAAAACGAGAGAGAGAGAGAGGAAGGGGGCAGCATTCAAGAATCTTGTGTTCATTTTGAAGAAAATTTCTAACCCAGGCATTCATTCAACAGGCGGGGGGATAGACTGTTCCCATTGCCAGGGGACGTCTCGTATCAGTTAATTCTTCTTAGCGACGACACTTGGTTCATCTCACCTACTGAAGCCTAGTAGAGGACTTCCAAACACAACCTGACCCAGGGATAGAACCTATGATCGCCAGGCAGATTACTGGATGTGCTTCATCAACATCTCCATCTACTTCACCATGCATCACAGACAACAGGATAAGAACCATCTCCCCACAATGATTAGAGGGAAGGGATTCGGTTCTATATTCCCAGAAGGTTATCAAGTACAACCAGCACCCAAAGATGGCTGAAATGAGACTATAACAAACCAAGATGTCGACACTACATCTCAGAAATTCGGAACTGATCAAAGCACCCCAAGCAGGAATTAAGTGAACTGATTAGATATCTTGCCCAACAATCCTATGGTGGAACTTCTATCACAAGAAGGGACTCTTCCATCATGACAAAATGGGTCCGTGGCAGAGATTATGTACAATATATTTTTCTTTGCTTGGGGTACAAACAAAACAAAACAAAAAAAAAACTAGGTGAACACTCATACCCTCACTGCATTTAAGGTTGGTGAAACCTCTACAAAATATATTTTCAATATTTCTATCTGCCAAAAGACAAAACTGAAGATATATTTTTTGCTGCCCAGATCTCCACAAGTGGCTTAGGTCTCAAGAATACAGGCCTCCCTAATAAAAGGACAGATGGATACCAACATATTGAATCAAGGGTAAAAATAGTTACAATGGAAAGATCGCAGAAAAATGGTACTGATTACGCTAGGACTTGTTATCAGCGGGGGGGGGGGAGAGGAGAAGAGGGAAAAACTTTTGATCCTGGCCTACACAAATAATAGAGTTAAAAAAAGATGTCATAAGAGATTAAATATTAATGTTCCTTCAAAAATAGGAAGGAAATTAAAATTCTCGTACAAAGATTCCGAGGCAAAAACTGGTCAGCTGGCTCATAATATTAGCATTTGAAGTCGACTAAATCACTTTGGGAACTGATGAGGGATAGAGAGGTTCTCTTTCATGTATCCATATAAGTGTGGAACTTTTCAATGGGAGCATAGACAGTAAGCCAGGAATAACACTGATCACGGGCAGAAGTACCAATCCCTATGTAGATAGGGTACTATGCTGGCTCAAATGTAATGGAGGGCCAGGTTGCATCAATATGAGCAATCATAGACTTCTCCAAAGACAAATCGTGCATGAAGAAAGGAACTGGTTCTAGGTTTATTTGTAATAAGCAGTCAATACTACAATTTTTGTTACTAAGGGACTACTCCCCACCAGGCAAGATGTAAGATCACTGAATCTATACGCACGTAAGGAACCCACTGTAATAGAAGTGGGTTGCTGCTTCAGAAATTAGGAGAGTCAAGGTTAAAACTGGTGATCGATAACTACCAGCTATTAGGAAATTCTTACCTTGACGATATACATAAGTGGTTGAAAATGCCCGCATTCTTGTTCAGTGTAATAAGTAGACTTCACGGACAATCCTAATTAGATTGCACAAATCCAACCAAATTTATATTAGTTTGGAAATATATGATCCAAGGGAAGAAGAAAGAAAAATTTTGTTGGGAAGTCTTACATCAACAACAGAAACCTAACCCTAGTTCCAACTGCTCAATCACAGTTCATCATACCATTTCAGATACTGTTTGATAAGGATATGTAATTAGGTGGAAGATCAACTCCTTTGAATGGTTTGGTAACTTGGACGTACAGGCTATGGCTTAACTTCAATATCTGACAAGGAAAGGGAAGACAGAGAGAGGGGAGGGGAAAAAAAAAAAAGAAACAATTTCCTGCTTCAATGTGATCTGGTCAGAACTAACAGCTGTAGCATTGAATAACTGATCACCATGGCTGAGTGCTCACCTCCAATCTACAATATTTTTGAAAAAGGGTACAGAATGCCTCTGCTCAGCACGAGATTGAAGGAGCCTGAAGAGGACGGGGCCTGGTCAAACTATCTTTTTAAGACAAGTGAAAACATGGAAGCCACCACAACACGGTACTGAGTTATGGGATTAATGAACTGAGATGTAAGAGAATGAGGATGGGGAATTACCCGAAAAGAAAAGGTTCATCCAGATTACAAAGTCACGATTACCATCTTAATACAAGGCAAATACTAATATTTGCACCAATCCTGCCACTTGACCACGAACAAGATGCTGTGTACTCTCTTCTGGGTGGGGAGGGGAGTGTAATTCAGTCTTATCCAGTTTTGGGCTTCTTTCTCTGAATATCCTGCTGTAAGACGTTAACATATGTTTTCCAAATATTAAGTCCCCAACATCAGTGGTTGAAAGTTAATGATACTAAGTTTTCTTCATAGAACTGGAAAAAATGGATTGCATCCTTGCTTGTATGTTATTTCCTCAGTGCAAGGAAAGAGCTCTGAAATGCCCAAGTAACAGAACCCATGAAATGTGGCCTCACTAATGGAGATTTTAATTAGGCATGCACTTATATAATTCAAGAAGTGCCCTATGACAGACAGAAATAAGGGATGGGTAGGAGAGAGAAAGAAAGCTCTTGGGGATATACATAGGGGGTTAAGAGAGAGAATCAAGGTTAATTTTCACCTAGATCAAGAGTTTTCACAGCATCTTCTGTGGATTGTCAGCTGAACCCTTCATAGGGTAAACACCCTGCCAAACTAAATTTACATAGGAAAGAAAGAAGAAAGAGGAAGCATATTGAACATGCATACTTTATTGATTGGAATGCGAAGACATGCAAAGGCTTACACAATTATAATAATACACTGTTTACCCTTGTTAAAAATACAGCAGCAATGAAGCAGGACATATCGCAGATGATTTAATAAGGCCAATACTTTATAGCACCACATATTGGGGTTCTGGAAGCAGTAAGGATACAAAACACGTTTTAAATTCATTTGTTAAAAAGGGGAGCTCGTGGCAGTGGCGGGTGAGGGTGGGTATTAGAGAACAATTGACCAATTGACAAGAGGTGGTAGCCACAGAATAAGTGGACTTTTTATGCAGTGGGTTCGAGAATAAGAAAATAAATGATTTCCAATACAAAAAAACATTGCACAAAAAAAAAAAAAAAAAAAAAAAAAAAAAAAGACACGCAGTTCCCCCTTCCCCCTTCGAATTTTGGTTTAGAGTTAGCAAGTAATGAAATATCAAGTAATACAGATATGTATTAATTTAAATAAATGAAAAGTGGGTTTGGATCAAGATGTGAGCTGCAGGTTCAAAAAGAAAAAAAGAAAAAAAAAAAGATCAAAACACTTCTGAACTTTTTGATCATTTGTGAAGCCTGAAGGAGGGGAGGGAGGGAGGACCAAAAGACAATGCATTTTAATTCATTTTAGTATAAAAATTCATAGCTTAGCATTCATTTAATAGACTGAAATGAAAACCTCATAGCAAGCTGAACTACCCACTTCTGACAGATTATGTAAATTGAAGGAGGAGGAGAGAGAAAGCCTACAATAAATAGCTTGTATAGGAGGAGTGGGTACAGGAAAAAAGTGTAGGTGTTTTTAGGAAGTACGTTCCCTTCCCATTTTCTCACGATTGTATATCGGCAATCACAGATTAGGGCACACACAAGTCTCGCTTTATTCAAGATAATTGACTAGTAGCATAATAATGTGAGCATTATAAACATCTTATATTCAAGAGTTAGCACAAAGTGATCATTGGCTAACATAGGAAATTTGTTACCCCACCTTGTCTTCATGAAGTGAAATGGTTCAAGACAACTTCCTTTCTAGCCACGAGAGCCAAGGGGCTCCAAGTGTGGCAACACATAACTAAGCAAAACTTAGTGCAGTAGTGGCTCATAGAGAGGATGAAGGGCAGGCTTGGAAATGAAAGGTTTGAAGATAGAAAAAAAAAAAAAAAAGGGGGAGGGGTATTAGTTCAGAAAAGATATGCCTAAAAAGTTAGCTGATATTATCTCATGGTAGTATTATAAGTATACTTACTGGGAGCAGAAGTCGAAATGAGAGCTTTCAGAGAAAAGGTAAATTTTTTTTTGTCTTGCTCAAAACACAAGGAGGGGTGGGGACAAGAAAGAGAACAAAAAGTTGCCATTGAAAAACTAAGGCAATAGTGGAATGTTTATTTTAGTCATTGAGCAAATAGATCTGATTTTCTGATTCCAAGAAATGTCTGCACACACAAATTTGAGGACAGGCAATAGAAGTTAGGGGAAAAAAAGAGGAGAGGGAGAGGGAGACCCTCCCCCCACACACCTCATTTAAAGTCAACCATGAATAAGTTTTCCTTTTAGTGAAGAGGTAAATTAGCAGCCGGAATATGAATGTTGAGATCAAGACAAGTCAAGGATGTTATTTCGAGAAAGTGGCAGGAGAGAAATATACTTCAATTTAGGAATTTATAAGGGGAAGAGAAAGGAGTTATTTGACACATTTTTGGTATAGGTTTTTAAAAAAAAGTTGGTGGAATCACTTATCTGCCCTTTAAAATTTGACAAAGGGATTCATTTTGTGCTTGTAACAAAACGAATGAAATTCATTTCCAATTCCCATTCGATAAATCCTTAGTAAATCTCCAAAGACTATAGATTTAGGATTGGGAATAGGAATAGTTTGAGGCAGTCGAGCAAGCCAGATAGTGGAAGGCCGACAAGCTCACCAGATTTCCCCAAGAACACATTTCCCTCCAAGTCATGGGTATTGGTGGATATTGGTGAAAATAGTTTTAGTCTTGTGTTTCATGGGCCGAGAATTTCTAACCTGACATAAGGAGAGAAATCCAAGCCAAACATACGCTGAATTTTAAAGGCAGTGTTCTTTTTTTTTTTAGGTTTAGGAAAAATAGATTTTAAAGAAGAATTTTTTTTTAAGACATAGGAGATGTGAAAGTTCAGAGGAAATGGATTGGAAAAATAGACCAGGGTATGTGTATGCATGAGGGAGAAGTGGTTAGGATCTACCAAGGGTTTTAGTCAAATGGACTTACTAGCAGTGGTAGCCATTCAAAAAATTTAATACAAAAATTTTCAAAGTTAGAGTGAAGTCAAATTTTTGTATTATATAGAAAAAGATCACTGCACAGAATGAGACCGGGAGTTATAGGAAATATTTCAATACGAAGATGGAAAATGACTTGTGAAATTAGGTAGGCAAGATTTCAGTGCTAGAAGAACAAAGATCAAAAAACTTCTAGACACTATGGAACACAAGAGACTATTGCCCAAAGAAAGGAGATTCTCAGAGAAAAATTGGTAGCATATCAGTACAAGACTTTTCTGTGAAAGAAGACCACAGAATGCCACAATATTGCCTGTTTATAGGCAAAATAGAATTCTATCTCAGCCAGGTGGCTATAAACATGTATCAAGTAGATAAGTAGGGCTTAGAACAGAAGCCGAGAAATAGAATAAGCTCAAGAAGTTCTTTTCCCTTCAGATTTGTCAAGTTCTTTGTCTTGCCTCTAGCTGCTATTCAGGATTTTAAAGTATCATTTTATGCTCATAGCAAAAGGAGAAATTTTATAGGACTATCAAAATGAAGACTTATGACAAGTTTTACAATAGACTTCAGCTAGACAGACTTACTCCTTCCATCAAGTTTTATGAACTAAAGACGAGGAAAGTTTTTGAAAATAGAACTGCATCTTTACAAGAGGTATTCTTGTATGAATAGCTATGATAGTATGAAACTTATGTAGAATATGAAGTGGAGCAATATACAAAAATGATAGAGGAAAAATAATGTTTATTACCCAGATTACTCCACTAATTACTTCCAGTAAATTTAAAAACCTTGATAAAAAATAAAGAGAGATTTTTTTTTTTTATAAGATATTCATCGCATTTATTTTTTCCAAAAAGACCAGAGGAAAGAAAAGAAAATATATGTATCATGAAATACAAAAAGAAAATACAAAAAGTATTTCAAGAAAATAAAATTAAAAAAAATTTAAAGTCGGACTACACGTTTTAATTTTTATTCTTACACTTCTTTTTGGTTGACCCCCCCAATTAATATAATGACCAATATTTGAAAATACAGAATTTTTTGTTGCCATTAATTGTTAAAAATTCATGTGAATTTTTGTGGAAATTCTGAAGACTTAGATGGCAAGATGAAGAAAATACGGCTGATGTGGAAATTTTTTGCTCTCACCGTATATTCAGGATAGGAACAGATTCCAATTTGTACACATTGGGAATTTTGGGCCAAAAATTCTTGACCATTTACACAACAGCAAAAGAAGGGAAAAAAAGTAAAGAAAAAAAAAATAGTTGCTTTAGTTTCATTTCTTTGGCTTTTACAAAACAAAAAAAAAATTGATTAAAAATAATTAATAGAAACAAGCATTAATACTAATATTTCAAAGAATTAATAATTATAATGATAATAAAAATAATGATTCAAAAACTTCCAAGAATAGGTCCTTAAATTACTCATTATGTAAAGTTATTCATTTCTTTGATATCCCAATGCCATCATGATCATGTTTGAAGGACTACAAGAAGCAACTAGACATGAACTACATGATTGTTGGCAGTGCCTGGAACAGTTATACATGAAGGATGGAAAGAAGGAGGAACAGAGGGAGTGAAAGAGAGACAAGGTTAGAAAGACAGATCGGAGAGAAAGAGAGCAATATGCAATTTACAGCAGCCATATAAGTGGTTTTGAATATTTTCACTTTTCCATTTTTTTTTTTTGGTAACAAGTTTTCACACCAAACAGCTTGTCCAGAGATAATCCAGTGCTGACTGAAAGAACACCAGAGCAACTTTTGAGCGATCATTATCAACAGACAAAGCTAAGAACTTGTAGAATTTATTTTTTCCAGGTTTATAGTTTTGATTTTTTTCACTACTTTCCACAGGACCGAGCAGCGACAGTCTTTCCTTTATTCCTTGAAATTAATACCTTTTCTCTCTCATCTTTATTGAGCAGCGATTTCAGTGGCTGCTGGAGTAATTTCTGTAGCTGGTGCTTCCTTTTTCAGGTCATCATCCTCAGCCACCTTCTTGGGGGCATCGTCAGTTTCTTCAGGAGCTGAGTCAGCGGGTTTTTCCTCCTTCTCGGTCTCTATTGAAAGAGATAAGAAAAAAGTGACGTTAACAGGTCTTTCATCAACCGAAGTGTCTTGGTACATAAATTACTAGTTCAGACACCTTCACCCATAGCAAAATGATTTTGCAGTACCCTATAGTTTCCATTTGATTGAAAAAAAAAAAAAAAAAAAAAAAAAACCAAACACACACAATCAATAGGTTGCTGCCAGTAAGCATCCAAAACACTCTCATCAAAATGAGATTGGTCCCAGACACCAAGTGATCACAATAAGTAGCCACCTATTTATATTCCATCAGGTTATCAACTTTCGTTGTAGAAAATGGTTCTACAGTGATCACGAGAGTCTTCCTCTGTATAGAACAAATACAAAGAAAAGTACAAGCAAACTTCTAATATCAACTACCATAGCTTGAGCCAATGTTATTGTCATGTAAACACTGAATTTACTTGGTTAACAAATTTCTGAACCAGCCCCCATCAAATGCCAATCCTCAAACAGAAGGAATTTCAAATAAGTTGAAATACAGCTTAGTGCAAAAAAGTTAACAGATTCTCAAGAGCTAATGCTCCCTTCAAACTTCAGCCGTGCACTATGAAACACAAGGGCCACTTGAAGTGGCTGAAGGCTCTTGGTATTATTTTTTCCAGATGGGGGGGGGGGGGGGGGTAGCAGCAACCATTTTCTCTGGCTTTACAACCATTAATCCTCAAGCAGAAAGGCATTGGTACAATTTTCCAAGTTTTAGGTATGATCCCCAATGAAGCATCTAGATGCCTGACCATCTGAGAATACTATGTAATGATCAGACTCAAGACCATTTAACTTTAATGGTGTAATGAGCACAAATCACAATTCAATTATACCATCTACTATAAACAGAGATTAAGATTACCTTTATCAGACTTCTCCTCAGTCTTCTCTTCAGCCTTTTCAGACTCTTCTGTCGTCTTGTCCTTGGCCTCTTCATCTTCAGATTTTGCTTTTTCTTTCTTTTCTTTTTCCTTGGGCTCCTCTGGAGGTGGTGGTGGTGGGGCATCAAGGGGTTCATAGCCTTCCAAATGACAATACCTAGCACTCAATTCATACACTTTCTTCTGCAGTTCCTCAGCAGATTCTTCAGGAGCCTTCATTTCCTGGTTATCCTTGTAATATTTGCCAGCTACGCCTAAGATTAGAAAAGCATACAAATAGAATATAGAAAACAGTTTCAGAATGAACTTCTATAACAAAACCCCACACATCCAAGTAACGATTTACAGGGTTGTGTCAAGGTGTAAGACTTCAGTTAACTACAACAGGCTTACATTGCTGCTTTGAAGTGAAATCAACTTTGAGGACATCAATTCTCAAGCAGATTAGCAAAATCACAGTTAAAAATCGAGACTACATTTGATATCATTCTTAGGATCGTTCAAGGTTCCAGCAAAACTCAATACACAGAACACCCCTTACCTTTGAGCTTTTCACCGGTTGCCATTTCAACCACAGCCTTTGCTCCCTGTTCAACACTTCTTGTGGCCTTTGTGAAACGCAAGAGCCCATGCAGAATGAACTTGCGGTAGAATCTCTGGGCATTGCTTGTGTTTCGGAATAATTCTGTAGTTGGAATAAAACCTGGAAGGGGAAAAAAAAAAAAACTTGAGTACTCATATTCAATAAGCAGTGGTTAGTAATGACTAGATATAAAAATCTGAATAAGATGAAATGAATATTCATTACAAAGTGAAAAAGGGAAGTATATATACCTGGGCAAAGGCAGTTGATGGTGACACCAGTGTTTTCCAGCTGTTTGGCAAGTTCATAAGTAAACATAGCATTGGCCAGTTTGGAATTCTTGTAGGCTTGGTGAGAATTGTACGTGTTTTCTTTCTCCAAGAAGAAGTTTTCCACATCAAGAGTCTCCATGGCTGCAAGAAATTACCAGTAAATTAGAAAGGTCATATCACAGAAAATTTCACAGCGAGAAGTAAATTGAGAGTCAGAAGAGAAAAAACCCAAAAACAAACAAACCTAACACACACACACACACAGCATAGTGTATGAAATTGAAAAGTGACACTTACCTGGCTGCCGTCTGGCTAAAGCCTTCATATGCATACATGTCAGAACAACAATCCTAGCATCACCATTTTCTTCAGCTCCTGCTTTTTTCAGATCAGGCAATAGCAAATGAGTTAACAAAAAGGGTCCTGAAATAAAAGGGAGAGCTCAATACTGGGTGAACTATCCAATACAAGTCAATGACATCACAGCAGATGCAATAGAGATCAATCTTGAATTTCAAAGCAATTTAGATGTGATAAATCAAAAGGGTCAAAAGAACTAGTGCAACATAATCGGTTTAAATGGTACAAGTCCTGTACAAGCTGATCTAAATATAACCATCACTACAGAAGAGAACATGCATCAAATTGAGTATCCAACTGAATATTCTGAAGTTATTAGTTCTGGAATGAAGGGGAAAAAAAAAAAAAAAAAGGAGGGACAAAGGCACATTCCTAGTAAAGTCCAAGAGAGGAATTCGAAAACATGTTTCTTAGTCAAGAAACTGTGCTTAATTAGCACTATTAGTCTCCATCTTGTATTTGTAATGGAGCTTCAACTGTATAGCACTCCAAACAGGTGAAATAATTATAAGTGGAAGTTTTCCACAAATAAGCTTGCAATTTATTCAACTCAAAGTAGATTAAAATTGGATGGCAATTCTAATACAGCCTTTTTGAAAGATTCAAGCTTAACTAAATAATAAAGTTCATAAAGTTCAAGCAGTGACTTTGAATCCCCCCCCCCAACAAAACCTTTATTCCTAACAATGGTAGCATGAATCATCTTTTATATTATGGGAGAGATTATTATGATGAGCTTATAATTTCAGGTCAGTTGTTTATCTCTTATCAAAAACTCGAGTGGTCAAATAAGGAAAGGATTCAATAAGTGTCCATAATGATATTATCAAGTACATAATCGGCCATAATAGTAATCAATATTAGAAATTTCATTAAAGATTGGGCATGACCAGCTAGTTTTAACTTCAAAGCAAGAGTTGTCACTTATAGAAAGTGGAAAACCTGGTCTACCAATTTGTTTGGCTGATATGAAGGGGGAAAGGAGAGAGAAAAAAAAAGAAAAAAAAAGAAAAGAGGAGTACCCCATATATTCAATAGCCATTGATAATGCCCCCTACAATACATGCACTGAGAAAAGAATTCCACTCCTCCAGTTCTATCACAAATTAGTCAGCAGTCTGAGGTAACTGTCCATAAATTTCTTACAAATTACTGTACCAAGAGTTATTTTAAAACTGCAAGGTTAGAACAATTGCTGCTCTCAAAAGAACACTTGTTTGTTTTAAATGAATGCAGGGAAGATACTTGTTTTATATTCTACAGTGCATTTAGGTTTGGAATAGCTTTACTATAAGCAATATATTTTCTAATATAATCCTTTATTGGTCATGGGACTATTATCTTTAAATCCAAGAGTATGCATTCACCTTACCAGCAATCAAGTCATTTAGTGAAAAAAATATTACAACTCAATATGATATTAGGCAAACATTACTACTCACCTAAGTGATTTGTTCCCATTGTTAATTCAAAGTTATCCTTTGTAAATTGTCGCTTAGTATCTTTAGGACTCAAAAAGTGTCCAGCATTGTTAATAAGGGTATGCAGCTTTTTTTCTGTGGCATGGAAATCTTCCACAAACTTATGGATGGAGGCTTTATCAGCCAAATCGAGCTGAAAGAGAAAGCAATAACATTGATAATAAATAGCTTACTCAGGTGTTTTGCTCCGAACATCAATCAACACCGGCAAGTAAGTTAGAGTTAAAGGCTCGTTATTTTCCGATAATCAAAAAGTATCCAGTTCTTAAAGCTGCTGATTAAATTGAAAGAATTTTAGAACCATTAAAATCAGCTGCAAAATATAAGTTGTAATCCAGTAGAGGCACACACACACATACAGAGAAGTAAATCATCCATTTCAAGTTATTGCCAACTAAGAGTTTGTGGCATCCAAGAAACCTAACTCATCTAACCCTACAGGCATTCACTGAAAAATGAATTAGCTTAGCCTTTGCACCAACGATGTCCCAATTAAAAACAACAACTCCCATTTAACAGTTGTTTTATGATTAGGAATTCAAATTTCCAAGAGGGTATAAAAAGCCTAACTTTGTTAATTGGTATTATTAATATTACTTTCTATATCTCACAGAATCAAATCATGAATACAGTTGTTTCATTACATATTCATCCATTGACAGATCTACAGAATTGAATCACTTCAGCTACAGGTCTTATTTAGTCATGTAATTTCTGAGGTGGTCTCATACTCATTCCTCAGTCACAACTCATTCATTCAATTCTTCTTGGCACATACAGTCTAGTGATCTTAGAGGCTTACAGAACCCAAACAGTCATAGAAACCTTGATATATAGCTCTCAAAAGGGTCAAGAAAGCCAGGTTTTCAGCCAACCCGATGAAGTCAAAATGAGAGAACAGGCATTCAAATATATAAAAAAAAACAAAAAAAAACTTACCTGCATAAAGGTAGCCAGCGCATTTGGATTCTTGGCGAGAATCTTCTCCACGGCAGCCTTGCCTTTTTCTTCATTCCTACAGGCAAGGATGACATCATTTCCTCCCTCACATAAAAGACGGGCTGTCTCAAATCCAATACCGGAGTTGGCCCCAGTTATAATAACTACACGCCCCGTCATCTTCACACCCTACTCCTGCAAGAAAAATTCATGTGATTAGAAATACAAGAGATTTTGAGAATAGTTTGGATTATCAAGATTTTTTTTTTTTTTTTTTAAATTGTTACAAGCTAAAGCAGAAACTAAAATTTGTTGAGAGAATTTGATTTTGCCTCAAATTCATCAACCTACTAACCTCTTCATACTACTCCTAAATAGTGGAACTGTTCAGTGAACCCATGAAGAAAGGGAGGGAAAAAAAAAAAAAAAAAAAAAAATTCACACAAAAGGTGCAATGGAAATAGCTGATTAGAAGTTATTCTTTGATATTATATTCCTTAAAAATATTTCATGAGTTCAACATTTACTCACAAATTGAACCAAGTTTTTTGATTTAATCAGTGCTTGAGCAACTAACTGCTGAACAAATGTTCTAGAATATGACTTAAGTTTACTGCACGAAGCATCAAGTGTTTTTTTTGGGGGGGGGGGACACACAAGAGTAATTTGATAAAGATGTTATATCAAAAGGAAGGCTGTAAGCTTCCAAATAACCAGAGATATTTCTATATCACTAGGCAGAGGTTTTTTGAAAATTCACTCTGCTCTAATGGCTGGAGGTTTATCTTTTCCATAGGCCTATCCTAATGATTATTTCATCCCTATATGTTGCATGTAAAAATTGTTGAGTATCCTTGATGCTGAGAAATATGGTATATAAGAGCAGGTAACTAGTCAGCATGTTCAAATGTCAGTTCCAGGAAGCAGGAAAAACCTCAAGCTTCACCATTTCCATAAGATTCAGTAGAGTTTAAAGCTGTTGACTGTCTGCTGAGCCATTTACAAGAAGAGTGAGCTATTTCTGACACTCAAATCAATATTCCATTCAAAACTGAATGGAAGAACCAGCAAGCACTAAATGTTTTGAAAGCTACAAACCAGTCATTGGGAAAGACAGGTACAACAGTTCAATACACTTCCCCTTGTGGCTTTTCAATGAACCACTTACTAATGAAATTTGGGAGAGTAGCATCAATAATTTGCTCAATCATACAGGTAAGCCTCGATTCGTGCAAAAATTCACTGTTGAAAAGCCTTATAGTTCAATGCTCCTACACTCAGTAACATGTACAGCAATATTATAACCATACTACATCACAACCAGTACAAAAATCAAAAACTACTCAGATAACTTCAAAATTACACATTTGAAAGGAAATAATTAACCAACACCACTGTTTAGCTTACAGTATTATTGTGCCAAGACTAAATATTCAGAAGAGTAATCATAAGTTATTTTTGGAGCTGTATCACCATTATTAGATTGTATTTGTCAACCTGTTGATACAATCACTAGCAAGAGATACAGACTGAAGTTGCATATTGAACCAGATAAAGCTCAGGAGTTGTAGGCATTAATTATGATCTAGCAGATACAGTAAGCTCGGGTGACTACGTAGGAAGTTGAATCAATCGAACTTTTAAGCTAATTTGATTTGAGAGATAAACATCAATATCTTCAGTTTTCCACATGTAGTCGATCCAGACATTTCTCATGATCGCATGTAATTTCACACTTAACAAAAATATAGAGATCTAGATGAGAAGCGACATTGTATTGTTTGTACAAGGTTGCCATTCATGGAAGCAGTAAATATTCAAGTGTGCTGGAAGATCAGCAATTCAGTAAAGATGGAAACTAAAAAATTTCCAACTTGTTGGTTGAATAGCTTCCAAACCCATTGATATGTACAGGTTAATTATCACTACCCCCCCCACTCTCTGGAGGCCAATAAATCAAAACATCGATTCAATTTTATCAATATTTAATACAGGGAGTAGTATGGAAAAGTAGCTGAGAAGAATTGAAAAGTTTCAAGAGAAACATTCACCCCCCCCCCCCATCTTCCAGAAGTCCACTGTGATATTTCAATCACAAGCATAAATTATCTCAATCATTTAATCCTTCAAAACTAACCCAAGTATGTGAAGCATTGACTAGAGTTTTCTGAAAATTAGGGGGGAAAACAAAAGCAAAAAGGAGTGACAGAATAGGATAGCAGTCATCAAACAGCTGCATCATATCACAACACCCCCCCCCAATCATCTTGAGAGGGTGTTCTCAAGCAAAGGAAAACACCTATTACAGCAATAAGTAGGCCTGCTTAATAAAAAAATGTCATCGCAATTAAAATGGTTTAAATCTTTTCAAGATAGATAAACTAGCATCTGATTTCATCTGTTCAGCCCTTCCCCCCATTACATACATGATTTGCCAGGGCTCTGAACATAATTGAAATGACAATAGGAACATGCCAGGCCAGAAATATACAATGTTTACAATGGAAAACTTTTTTTTCAACGATGACAGACCGACGGATACATACACAAGTGTCATCCTGACAGTTCCAGACTCGAATGCCACAGATTAAGATTCATCATTCAAGGCATAAAATATTTGATAACGTTCTCTTGCCTATCAAATCAGGACTTCTTGCCCTGAAGATGCAATTTTCATACATTCTGGAAGCAAATGAGACGATCAGAAAAATGAAGTGTCAAGATAAGTCTTGCCTTCCAACCATACAAGTCAAAAGTTACTAAAACAACTTGAATGTCATCCTCTGAGGAGTGGACCCCCCCCCCCCAGCAGGTTTTTTGGGGTGGGTATTCAATTGTAAACCAGATCTAGGAATGAAAAAACTAAGGAAAGATGGAAATACAAGGATATCGTTCACTCAGGGATGATAATAAAAAAAAAAAAAAAAGTTGTCAAATCAGACATGCATATCCTAATAATGGATTCTTTGCTTACTCCAATAATTGCAGGCTTGTAATATCCATCGATTGATCCAGCCATGTTGAAATGTGATACTATGAATGTTACAAGAGATCACCAACAACCTGAAACCAGAAGGGGATGGGGTGTCGAAGTTATCCTCTTCAAGTCACCAAATAAGCTGAGGACCCAGCCAAGAGCAAAGCATCATTAACTATAAATTAACCATGCATCAAGGTTAACATTGGACTATCACAAAGTTATACACATAAGTGAGTGTCATCCACTATATTCAATCAAGTGAATGAATGTGATTGATGAGGAGAGGGGATCCCCCCACCACCAAGAGAGACCAACAGCTATGTTGTTTCAACCTGGGTAGGGTGAGGTATATTAACTGAATAAATCAGTGATGCCTGATCAAAACAGTCATTAAAAATTCAACATCGCCACTTCAGTTTCTAATTGAAGATTACTTTGGTCCCAGAGTCAGTACAGTTGTTAATAGATCTCCAAGTAACAGCTTAGCTGATGAGATGGGAGATCATACATATGCTCCATCAATATTACTAGAAAATAGCTATATTGAAAATTGTTCAGACCCATAGAGACAGTCAATCAAAAACATTTCCAACAGACTGAAAAAGCAGCCAAGCTAATTGATATAAAATATTCAAAAAAGATAAACCTCAAGCAGGCGTGTATATTATTGACAACTCAGCCCACATTCATATTTTATTCAATTCTCTTCAGTGTTCTGTCAAAAGATACACCCTTAAGAGTTTGGATAAACTTATACTGTAGCGGTTAACTAACTATTCAACAATACTACTTTTTCAAGCCTGTAGCAAGTGACCTGGTTTGGAAAAAAATGAAGAAATAAACTTGCCCGGATGACACGAGTCGTGCTAGTTCAACAGCTCTGTGTTAACTTCTGAACTCACCATACTGGCCAGTTCAAATTGAAACCAAATGTCAGATTTCGTTGATACAACTGGTAATTTGTTAGACATTGGAGATGACAAGCCAAGTTTTATGCCTATTTTAGTTCAAGAAATTCATTTTGTAATTGTCACCTAGTTTTCATAAATATCGTTATCTTTAATATAGTGTAATTTGACTATCCTCAAGGTGGTGAGAAGATTCCGAGGAATCCAGCACAAGCTCATATTCAATAGAATTGGCACTAATCATTTGAGCCTCACAAGTCACAAAAGCATTTTGTCCAACTATAGAAGCAATTGATTCATGCGTGCAAGGATAGGATAATCCAGTCTCTTCCAAATGAATCATCTTGTCAGTGTATTCAGTCCCCATATTCAACTAAAATTGTTAGTCCTTGAAGGATAGTAAATGGTCAAATTCACAAAAGGCTGAAGGAAAAAAAAAAAAAAAAAAAAAAAAAAAAAGAAAAAGTATAAAGATAATCAAAATATTTTTTGAAAATTCTTTAAAAATTCAAGACCTATGTAGATCTGGCACATGAAATTAACTGCTGCCAGTCCGAATAAAGAGAAACCTTGGTCATCCCAACAAGATTATGTCGTCTTAAGTGTGTTTAGTATGGCATTTTGGCATTATGAAAAAGGAACAAGGTTTTCAGCTCAGTGAATGGATAACTGGAGACTTGCATTATAGGAACTAACAAATTACTAGATCTTAATTCAAAATGGGGGGGGGGAGCAAGGGAAGGAATATGACCAAAGAAATATTTCTGACGGCTTTCTATGCTGAAATAGCACTGATCGAGAGCATACCTTAATATGATCATGAGTATCTTCCATCATCAGGATGTGGAGGTATGAGTGACAGTCATGTAGAATTATCGACCTCATACCCTGTGCAAGAAATTATGGAAAGAAGTAGGTAGGCCAAGCAATACTCAGAAGATAACCAGATACAGGATAGGAGATTTTAGCTAATTCAGTCTCACTGAGTTACAAACATCAACTTGAAGCAGTTTCAAGAACCTACCACATTAAACTAATTTAGATGGGTAAGCATCTTTTGGAAGTTACCAAGAGCTATCATTGAAGAAAATGATAGCATTCCCAGTCACAGTTATGTAGAACATTCAAAAGTCATTAGATCCTCAAGAAATTACTGTCTAGATTACATAAGCATACTTTATGGGTAATAAGGGGGAGAATTGTTCATACATCTGAAGTACTTATTTCATCTCCATAGTGTCATTTACATGCCTTCAAGATAAACTAGCAGAAGGCCCGGCCAATTGGACCAACTGTTTCCAGGGATATTCCGTCTGGAAATAAAATATTCATTTTGGTTTGAATTTTCCAGTTCAGTGTACTGCAACTCCATTCAAATTTATTAATAACTATAAAGGGAAAAGAAAAACAACAACAACAAAAAAAAAAACAGCCCCCCCCCCACAACATGACATTGTACAAAGTGGGCAGCTGATACTCATTAAGGGGAGGCGGGGGAAAAAAGAAAAAAAAACAACAAAAAAACAAAAAAACAAAAACAAACTGAAACTCATGAATCATTTATTTCCTAGGTCTAGAACCAGAGATTGACCAGTTTTCAGTCAGTTGGAAAAAAACAAAACAAACCCAACCTCCCTTGCATAGGACAGTGGTAGCCAAGAAGATTGAAGATGATAGAGCTTACTGAACAAGAACTTAGTATGAAAGGAAAAAAAATTACAAGATACAACCAATGATCCTCATTAGAATTTGTGATGTTTTGTAAACATCACAGCTTAAGTACAAAAGGAAAAGAGGGCAGGGTGATAGAGAGGTTCTAGGAAAAACATTTAAAAGTTCGCAGCATAAGTTAATATTAATATGAGCAAAACATGGCCACTTACAATTACCTTAAAAAGAGGAAAGAGAAAAGGAAACCACTTCAATGAGCTGGCAGGATGCTCGTACTAAATTTTGCTAAGTCTCCTCTAAGTTTGTAGAAAACACATGCTCAAAGTTCAATTGCCATGGCAACAATAGTAGTCAGGTGGCAGCAGCATCTGCTTTCAACTCTTTGTATGTAGAACACTAACACTCTAATTGGTCATTAATACATACCAGCTGCAAGTGGCATTACCATTCGACCATTTCATTTTCTGTATTACTGTTCTGACACCATGAGTGGAAAACTAGTGCCAGTCATGGCAATAGAACATTAGCTTTAATTGAGAATATGTTCCAGCGAGACAAGTTTCATCTTAAAATGACAAGCTGTTGATATTTAGTTCAATTTACGGTATTACTGGTTCGCTTCAATTCGACTATGCAAATTATAAGTCAGCTTAGATTTTAGTTGACACCGAAAGACTTTAAATTGGTGCCCCCCCATCATTTTTCAGACTACCGCCCCCTTTTACAGCATCCCCTACTCAAGTCGGCCGTATATGTTAGATTGAAGAACAGACAGTATTAAGATTGAAGATAGATAAATTATATGCATCAGCACTAATAATTAACATAAGTAATCCTTCCCAAACCAACCATATGGTTGGATACAAAGAAAAACATGCTCGATGCATTGCAATATTGCTCAATAACCATCAGCTTTTCAAGAAGCTGCTTTGCTCTCATGGGAGACGGAAATCTGAAAACTTGGCCCTTGTTCACACGGATGTTGAAAGGGCACAATAATTCAGAGCAATAATGTATTTGCTTCGTACATCGGAAGAGCGAGGGTGTGAAACTTAATTTCACAACCGGGATCACCTTCCCTACACTGAGCCAAATTTTATAATTGCTCAGTTTGCCACAGCAACATGGCTGCATAAAAGATCAATATTCATCTACATGTATTAACTTTTTGCTTCTGCAACTATCATTCAGAATGCAGCGAAGTCGACATCCCATACACAGAATATGTATAACTACAAAACTAGCGAATTTTCTTCTGTCAAATAGATTTTTGATTAGATCAACTTCCGGATGATAAAGAAAAAAAAAAAAAAAAGAAAAAAAAGAGCAGATAAACGTTTGATCCAATCAAGACGATGCTTACATTCATTTCTTGTAAAAAGTATCCACTTTGAGGAAAGAAAAAATTTGCCAAGTTTATATAATCAAACTTTATTGTAATCCTTATAAAAATATACCTTATCGGTTCTTTTTAGCCATTTTTAAAGCCAGTCATTCATCGAATGGTTACCGTATTTTAGACTAGTCAAACCAAAGATAGCACATATCATTCTAGAAGAATGGAAAAAACTGACTTTATATATTTACATACATTACACCGAAACGGTTATAACCAACTACTTATTCAAAATGAGGAAGTTCGAGACAAATGAGTTAGTATGCAAAAAATGAGACACCTGATGCAGGCATTTAGATGGAATCAAGAATCAGGTGTTACGAAGAATGGTATCCACAATTATGACAAGTGAGACCAGAAAAGCAAGTTAATGAATGATCAACAAAAAGGGATTTTATTTGGTGCGTATTCGTTCGTAAATACGATACGAGTTGGCGTATAAACCTATACGAATTCAATCGGAGGAAAAGAACAGTCAATTGTCATATTTGTAGGACGAATCATGTAGGAGCAGAATTGAAGTATTCCAAATGCAGAAAAATTTGAAAGAAGCAAACGACAGAAAAGTTCAACCAAGAACCATATTTATTAAACGAGAGCATTCATTCCAGTCTCAATTACAGGCAAACTTTCCATGCAGGACGCAGCTTGGGTTCAAGGGGAGGTCGATTATGGATTGGGTGGCACAATAGTTGTAATCGGTATACAAGCCATGATCGTTTATTGTACTTTTATTAGAGAATCTAGAAAAATAGCTGGAAAGGGATATTTCAAGCTGGGCTGAGTTTAGCATAAGGCAAGGTGGAAGTGATCCGATAGGAATTCGGAGTGAACATCTGGTGCAGCACAAAATATAGAGAAATAATTATTGTCCAGCGTTCACTTTCACGAACTGACTGCTCCACGTTGGTGTGCCGTTCGACTAGTTTCTTTTTGAATCCCAATTGGGACCATCTACCCAATACTGAACCGCAAGGATTTTTTTCCAGGGAGAAACGGGGGAGGGTAGGAAGATAGTATTGCACCAAGTATTTGAGCTTTGACACCGATCATTGGTGTCAGGGATAAATGCACGAGCACCTACAACCACACCCGATTCGAATTTGTTTTCATACTTCAGTATTTAGTGTAGGCGTTTTTACGAAATCTGAATTTCATTAGAGAGGCTCTTAACGGTAGGCCGACAATAACTATCAATTTACACTTGCAAGAACAAAACTATGTTGAGGAGAAACTGACAAATGTAAAAAGTTATGCGGCTTTTTCACCCAAGTTTCGTCATTCGTTCAAAATAAAAATCACTACGAAGATCAACAGGCTGTAAAAATCAATTTATTCTTGCAGCTACTTTCACAGCGTTAAGTTGTGATGGAAGATAGAACATTACATCAGTTCGTCACCGGATCAATTTTTGATCGGAGGTTTGACGATCAGATAATTCATTCCATGATGTCACACAAATCAGTAATACCCGGAAACTCATCTACATATTTTCACACCAGAAAAATCCTCTTGCCCGATCTACAAATCGAAATACGGAGTCGACTGAGTACAAGACAGGAAAAGCACCATTTGATGCCATGACATAAGTCACGACCCTTAAGTCAGCAAATTACTTCAAGGATTGATATATATTATTTATATATATCACACACAAGTTCAGGCCAATGTGGACTTGATCGTTAGATTTCGACCTTTCCGGCTATTTTGGGAGTGGGTGAGGGGAGGTCTTGTATGCAGTTAAATACGATTGAGTGTTGAGGATTTCTCTTGTATCCTTGAGGTAATATTAAACTTTCGTTACAGTTGAAGATAAGCCCGATATTGTAGTTTCCTCAGAGTTAAAAACCACACTAACAAAAACATTTCAATTCATTCGAATCAAAGTAAAGTTCATACTTCTAAGAAATCTCTCAATGCGCCGTGAGAGAAACTCGACAATCTGAGCCGCCTCCCACATTGTCTCGAACTTCCTGACTTGAAGTCAGTTGACGTTTTATTCTGAGAGATGTATAGGGACAAACAAGAAAACGGAAGCATATCCTGGTTACCAAAATTAACTACGGATTCAGAGTCCAGACTTAAGCGGAGGGGTAAAGACAAAGAGACAGTAAAAATACGAAGTCTCCACAAGAGCAGTGAATAATTGTGTGAGGACATATGTTAGTTAGCCTGCGATGCGAAGCAGTTTCGAGAGGAAGTTTCACTTGCAACAACTACACGGCTACTACTAGCAGCACAACCTCAATTCCGTCTTCCTCCTCTCCACTGAACAGATGGAGAAAGGAAGGAAGGAAGCAGTTGGCCGAGAGGAACAACCATCATTAATATCAAGCGAGAGAGACGGCGCATGAGCGCGCTAGAGTTAATCCCTTTTCTTTCCTAGCCCCCTACCCCGGGCTGTTGGCCCCGCCGGTCGGGCCGTACAACAAGAGGCCAACCTAACACGAGATATAGTTGGTAGAAAATAAAGCTGAGTCTCCCGCCACAAGAAGATTGGCAGCTGCAGAAACAAAACAGGACTCAGAGAGGGTGACAGATTAAAGTACAGAGTTTACTGCTTCTCGGTCTCCAATTTAGGGTTCAGTGAAAAGGATAGCTAGGTGGATTGAGAAATGAATAAAATTAGAGCACTAGATGTTCTTCAAGAGAGTCCTAAGTCCTCAAGTATTGAAATTAAAAGGTGTCTGGTGTAAAAGAGACTTTATTAATAAAGTGTTCACTTCAGGAGAATACGAATGATCGGATAGGAAAAAGCAGGGGGGGGGGGCTTAAAATAAAAAACAAAAACAAAAAAAAAAGCACCCAACTAATTCATCTGCTCTGGACTGAAATTTTTCTCGGCAAAAAAATACAGAACAGTTTCAACATTATTCGACAGGAAAAAATGAACCGATTAAGCAGATAGAAAGATATCCAATTAAAGAATTTCTAATATCTTCGGAATGAAAAATGAAAGAATAAGAATAAGTTGACAGTTCGATCAAAAATTCTGCTTACTCCAATCAAAGACATTGAGAATTCATTGAGAAAATCAAAACTAAAAGTGATTATAGCCATGTAGCAATAAATGTGTAGATTAAAAGAAGCAAAATGCCGGTCGATGTGTGCCGGGTCTTCATCAGCAACCATGACGGGAAGGGAAACATTGATGATGGAGGAAGAAGAACCGACTGCAACTACTAATTTAGTAGTAAGATATGAGTGACGGCCATAAGATACAGTGAGAACAAGAGAAAACTTATGTCGGCAAAGCAGCCGACTCCGATGTCAACGATGAAGAAAAGTTATAGGAAGGAGATAGAACCCAGAGTATAATTTATGCACGACTCAAAGGGTTTACAAGTTTTTCCTTCCAGATAGGAAAATGTTAATTGATCCCCCCT
This sequence comes from Thysanoteuthis rhombus, assembly GCA_963457665.1. Classification (NCBI taxonomy): domain Eukaryota; kingdom Metazoa; phylum Mollusca; class Cephalopoda; order Oegopsida; family Thysanoteuthidae; genus Thysanoteuthis; species Thysanoteuthis major. Next base: position 34,792,185 of record OY735211.1, on the reverse strand, counting down.
CTACTCCCAAGAACGGAAGCTTACTGAAACCCTTCCCATATTTTCAAGTGAGGATGCTAAATTACCGAAACCAGTAACACTGTAAGTGAAGTCTAAACTGCATACCAAAATAACTGATAACCCTCATTAGCTGTGATTATTCATTGATTGGGAGTAAGAAATAGAGATAAAAAAAGAAGACCTATTTCTCAGCAGACAATAGAAAGTAGCTCCCATTTAAATTCAAAACGAGTTCGTGTCACTTAGAGTAAGGCAAATCGATAAAATATAATTAAGTTATCCGAGAGATAGATCGAAACTAATCACGTTTTCAGACTTAAGTGCTCGGCAAATCGTGCAGAGCAGGTGACGAATGCCATTTATGTCTCCAGGCTAAGAGAAACCGTTTTGAAGAACTGCAGTGCCATTTTAAGGATGAGGAAAAAGACATTGAATTTACTGAAATTCGGCCAAACAGCCTCAACGGGAGGGGTAGAGAAGAGAAAAGTCTAAATTTTAATACAGAAAATATAACTGCCGAAAGAAATCAACATAGAAAAAAATGCCTGAAGAAAAAGATTAAAAAAAGGGTTATACTAAGCAGATAGATTTTGAACAATGATATGTGCGGGTGCTACTACTTTGTTTCAAGACAAAGGCTCAAAGCCTCACATCGTAGTAGTAGAGTTCAATATACAAAAAGCCGTGGTGTGTCACTTGCCGGTTGGGACAACACATTTAATCTAATAATCGCTTTATTGAACAGAAATATACAATATTCTCCATTGCGTGTCGATCGCGTGGTTCAAATTGTAGTAGCTTGATATTCAAAAAATTGCATTTGAGCTCGGAATCCGCTAAAGGATTGTATTGCACTTCCCGTCTCAATTTCACTTAGAACAGAATATGGAATATGGTAAAAATTAGTTTCAGACATCGTAGCAATATTTAGGATCTAGAGTAATTAAAAAATGAGTAGTTAATATTAATATGGAGGAAAAAATATAGTCAGAATGGAGGAAATCTGGACAATCCATTTTGTCCAGAAAATGGGGAAAGGGGGGGGTGAGGTTCTTGTCACCGCATTTATTATCAGCACGATCACAGCTGATAATTCGGCGAATAAAAGTGTTGAAAAGAAACATTTTGGGTGTTATTTGATAGGGTTACAATTCAATAAAGTTTTTTGACAAGTCCCTTTCGAAGAGAAATGAAATAGACAAAGAGGTTTGCGAGTAATTAACATTAGAATTTAGCGGGGTTGTTTTAGAAGAAGAAACATGTGGGAAATAATTTAGTGATTAGATTAGATAGCATGGAAAATTGAATTTTGAATGACTAATTGATTTTCTTTTTAGGGAGTTTAATCTCAACCAAACGCATCAATAAGGATAAGGGCGCTTGCAGAGATGAGAATATAAGACTAATAAAAGAAAAAAAACCCGGGGGTCCCGGCCTGCTAGCATCGTGGGATTTAAAATCAGCAGTCCTCTCTCAGCAGTCACTCAAATTAAAAGTAGAAGTCGTAGAGAAAGAGAGAGAGAGAGAGAGAGGGGCGCGTCTCAGTAAGGATTAAGAAGAAAAAGATTTTCCCGAGGATAAGAATTTTTAGTTTGTGAAAAAAAAAATAAAAAACTTAGGTCTGTTTGAAAGTGGCTAAGAGTTAGCTACTCTGTCAAATTGAAACAGAATTTAGATTTTATAGATAGTCTCCTTGATGACAGGACATCCTTTTAGTAGAGCCCCTTGTAAATGTAGTTATGGCGAACAAGGCAATCTTTAAGGGAAAAAGTGATTTTTCCTCCAAGGATCTCACATACAAGAACATAGAAGCTAAAGAGGCGAAAAGGGGGGGGGCAAGTACAATTTTGGCATTGAATGAATTGATAAATCAGAAATTGAAAGAAAAAAAAAAAAAAAATTAGAGGGTAAGCCTAAATTCTTGGATTAGAGTCATTTGGAGAGGAAGGAATTGAGAAATCCAAGAAGGAATAAATTCCTGGAAATTAAGAATTCATATGTAACCCCACCCAAATTCCTAGATATGGAATTTACAATCTTTCAATTTAATAGAAAAAAAAAAGCTCGTAATATAACATATACTTTAAATACATAGGCAAATCGTATTTTAGGTCTAGCCAGTTCAAGGGGGAAAAGTGTTTCATAAAGAAAATATGTATATACATACTATATAGGAATAAAAGTGGGGAAAAGTCATTTTGACCGGATCGATTGAAATTAAAGTCGCCGGCTTTCCTCTTTTTTCGGGCAGGACATAAAATAAAGGATTTAAGGTTTTCTCTTGGTTGCAAGAAAAGAAATTTTCCCTGAGAACCGAAGAAGGCTGGATATAAGGGGGAATCAGATTCAAGAATCAAAAATTGAGAGTTAACGGAAAATAATTGATTGAACAGGAAAAAGAAAAAAAGTTAGGACAAGAAACATCTTTACAATTAACAGGAAAAATATCAAAATTCAATGAACGCGAAAGAAGAAGAGTGATATGGCAGGGTATAGTTTCTCTGAATTTGATTTTACCAATTTTTGGAAAAGAAAAAAGGTTCAGAACTTGTTTCGTTTGCTAACTGAAGGAATAGAAAGCAAGAGAAAGGACATAGATTTATAAAACTGGTTGACAATTCTTACCTGCTGACAAAACCAAGTAATACTGTATTAGGAAAATATAGCCGGTTAAAATCCTCCAAACATTCAAATCCGAAGTGAACTGGTTGTAATAATATTATTACTTTCTTTTCTTTTTTGTAGCAGTGCTTTTTCCAGTAAAGAGCAGAAGGGAATAAAAGTTAACGTCAAGACGACGGCGCCTGACTTGAGTCAAGTGTGGCTAGCAGCAGCAGCAGCTTCTCTTTCTTCTCTCACTACGGCAACTGTCACTCGCCCCCTCCGTCGGCGATTCTTATTCTGTTTACCTCACACTCTTTATTATATTCCCTCTCCTCTCCACTTCACTCACACTTACACTCACACTCTTTCTAATAACCCTCCCTATTATTGTCATGTCCTTTTTAATCTTTCTCACACTTTCTCATAACTCCCCCCGCTTACTGCCCTATCCTTTTTGATCTTCATACCTATCTGTATTTCCTCTTTTCTCTCTCCTTACTACTGCTTTTCACCACTCTGTCGTTTTTCTCTCTCCTCACTACTCGCTTCCACCACTCTCTCCTATTTTCTAGACTTCATCAATCAACACCCCCTCTATTTCTCTATCACTCTTTTCACACTCTTTCGCCTCCTCTCTTTTAAAACACTGCACTTTTCAATCTGGCACATACTTTCATGTATCCCTCTAGGTCTCTATTTCATTTCATCTCTCTCTCTCTCTTTCTCCCCCCTCCCCCTGTCTCTCTTTTGCTTGCTTTCTATTGATTCTTCCACGGCTTTTTATTCACTCTCCTCTTAATATCTCATCCTTCTGAATCTATATACTCTTTCTTTATTTAGTCCTCTCTAATAATCTGTCTCATTGCTATCTCTCTCTAATTCTTCTCTTTCTAATTTATGTGTCTATTCTCCTCCAATCGGCCTCTCTTCGGTTTCATTACTCTTACACTCCACATCTCTTTGTTATCAGTTCACTTCTTAATAATCAATGCTATCTCTCTCTTTTTATTTATCATTTATTTTCATAATTATTTCTGTTAAGTATCTTTTCTCTCTCCCTCTAATTGTCCTTATACTTTCCACTTTCTTCTGAACATGAAAATGAAATCTTCTTTCATAGTAATTTTTCTCCAATAAAATTATCCCAACATGCTTATTTGTACATTATATTAAAAAAAGCAAATGTTTCCTTTGTTATATTTCCTTTTCTTCTCTTAAAATTTAATCTTTTTCGTTTTCAAACATTCACCGTCTTGCTGTTTTTCTTTAAAATCAGTCTCCTCTCTTGTATTTTTTTTCGTCTTTACTATGTTTCTCATAGTTTTGTCTCTTCTTCCTAAATTATTTTCCTTTATCAATTCACCCCCACCATTTCATTCTACCGTAACAAAACCTTGCTCCGTTAAACTCTCTCCATTCATTCTAACAAAAAACAACAAAAAAACTTTCTCAAATTCACGTATTTCTTTTACATTCCCGAGACTTTTCACCGTGATTATTTCCTATCAATCGTACCATCTAGTTCGTACGCGCATCATTTTCTTTTCTTACACCCTCTACAACGAGGATAATTCCTTTTTCTCTGGTTCTTCTCTTTTTGAAAATATTTTCATTGTACAATCTACGACTCAGCACAGTCATCTCCCTCCCTTCCATTATAAAATGTGATTATAGAATGTCTTTCTTTCACTTTCAAAATGACATACTATTCACACACGCAGTATTTTGCAAGTATATATAAATTTGAATATTTATTCTAATAAATATCTATACTGTGCGAATACACATGCACACATACATATATTCACGCAATGATAGATATACAAAAAGAAAGGGAGAGAAAAAGGAAGAAGTGTACATTATATATAGGGAGAGTTTTCTTAGTAGTCCGTGCTCCCGCGCTCTATCCAGTATCGCCAACTTTATTTATCATTTACATCTAAGAGTGAATTAATAAACGTCTAAAAACATCTAAAATCCCAAACGATATTGTCAAAATTCAGAAAATATATTGCAGATAATCAACAAATTGAATGTTACTTTAATCGTCGACATTTACTTCATTAAAATATTACTCATTTCATTAAAAATATTACTTATTCTATCACGATGAATTTAGTAAAAAATATTCACTCATTTTATTGAAAAACATCTAAAAACCAATATCTGACAACTGGACGCATGCAAAAACATCTAGATTTAAATATAAAACATCTAAACTGGCGGCACTGTATCCAGGTTTTTCAATGTCTCTGGAACTATTACAGTTAGAACCTGGCTTCGGGTATGGATCACTACGCGGTGCATGGATGTGCATTCATTTGTGTGTTGCCTCAGTGACACGGTCAACAGCATCACAGTCGGGGGAGGGGAGGAAAAAAAAGATACTTTAAAGAGAGAGAAATGCGAGTGTAATAAAAAAAGATACACAAATAAATAAAGGGAAGTAGCGTGAGAAAAAGAAACGACAAATAACATACAAAGGGTAGGGGTGGAGAGAGATAAAAAGATTAAGGAAAGCAAAGTGAGGAGGAGAGATATACAGGCACACATTTGTTTATCTGTTCATATATGTATATATATATCACTTTGTTTATATCTCTTTCTTTATTTATCTCTGTTCATATCTATTTATTCATTTATCTAGCCTCTTTATATCTATGCTCATATCTATCTCAGTCTGTTCTTATCAATCTAATCTATCTATCTATCTCCATCTATCTATCTATCTAGTCTGTTCACATCTATTTATCTCAATCTGTTCGTATCTATCTCAATCTGTTCGTATCTATCTCAATCTGTTCGTATCTATCTAGTCCATATCTATCTATCGATCTATTTATTTATTTATCTATTTATTTATCTCTGTTCATATCCATCTCTATATCTATCTATCTATCTATCTATCTATCTATGCCTATGAAGAGGAATGAAAATAATTTTGATAATTTTAAACGAACAAGAACTATAGAGACAAAATGTTAGCACTGATTAAGAAAAGAGAAACATTAAATAAAGCAAACGAGAGAGAGAGAAATAACCATTTTCATTTATTGAGATGCTCAAATTTCAAAGAAAAGCAGAAGAAAAATGGTCATTTTTGTACAATTACACGAATACTACGAGGAAATCGCATAATATTCTTAGTTTTACAACGACTGTATGTTTAAAACATGGAAATATTTAGAGAACTGACAACTAGTTAATTTCATTTGAGGAGGGGACTATATTTTCTGTCTCAATGTCTACTTAACATCTTCCCTAAAAAAAAAGAAGGGTGGAGATGATGTCATCCAAAATACTTCCGTTATTTTGCTGACCTCTGACATTCCTAACTCCTTGTTACAAAAAACTCTTCCCCCTCGAATTCATTTATACTTGTAGACCTCGATGCCATCAGATCAAATATTTCGACACTTCTTTTTCTTTCTTAACAATGTGATGTCACAACGACAACTGTCTTGTCATATATTATACATACAACTTGTAATAATAACATATTATCAAAAAATAATAAACTACACATAAATTAATTATAACCCGAAAAACCTCAACGAACTAGAAAAAATATTAAAAATGCATGATTTTTCATTTCATATTTTTTTTATTGTTTCGTTGTATAGTACGGCCGTGGTTTACTGCAAGCAGGCAGTATCCAAATTATTTTCCTCTTTTTCATATTTATTTCGAAGCAAAGCATGATGAAATAATTATGCGTTTAGATTTCGAGTAACCAAGTTTCTTTCGTCGACACGCTGATAACTTAAGGTTTAATATTTTCATTTTGGGATATTTTTCCCTTGTGGGAACTTGGAAATCATTTTGTACTCCACCGAAATTCTCAGAATTAAAGGACAATGAAAAGCCGTTCTATCCGAAATTAGACCCCAAATGACCCTTTGAATAATGCTTGCATTTAAAGTATTTATATACTTTTGTAGGCATACCATTATTTGAATAAATTTGGTATAAATCTTAACGCATTTATTCGTCTTGAGGATCTTTAAAAATACTAGCTAGTTTTTTTTTTATCAGCATGTGTTGTGAGGCATAAACGAGAAAGGGGTGATTTCAATTTATTTCTGTTTAAGATGGGTTCTCATTGGTGAGAAAATCAGACAAGGGTTTGCATGGGAGAAAGACAGAGAAAGGCGGAGGTTGAAAGTGTAACACACACCGAATCCCACGTCACCCTGCTGCCCGTGAGCCTAGAGAAACCTTTTTAAAGCTAATAATAATAAGGGTCGAAATGTATAGGTGCATGTACTACAAATCAAACCGTAAGATCTGATAAGGGCACAGATTGTACACGCTCAAGTACTTGGTGTCGTGCGTAAAAATCATAGATAGGGACCACTACGTGTAGACGTACGTATATTGAGAAAGAGAGAGGGTTAATATCGGTTCAATATTTAAAAAAAAAAAACTTAGATGATGACATATCCATGAACACATTTTTTTTCTTGGACGTTTTAATGTTGAACAGAATTACTTACACTCGCTCATATACATAGGATACTACTAGGAAACAATACATATGCTTCCTTATGCTTCACATTCTTGATAACAAGATCTAGGCACAATGTCGGGAAGGTGGTCCCGGTTGTAAAGTTTCACACCCTCACTCACTCGATGTTTAAAATGTCTCAAAAATAAAAACGATTTTATTTATTCAAGACAATAACGATATAATTCATCTGTTTCATTTACCTCCGTTGTTTTTTAATGAATTTATCTCAGACTCGTCTCTTTCTATTTGTGGTCCGTTTTTAACATCGAGTGAGCGAGGGAGTGAAATTCCACAATTTATAATCGGGACCACCTTCCTTACGTTGTGCCCACATATTTCTATAATGTACATGCTTAAGTGAAGGCAATTTATTTTATTTTGCAGTTGTTCGAGATTCCGCCTCATCTCCCTATGAAGACGGCGGCGATGGGGTGGATGTAGGAGTTTTGTGTGTTGTAACAATGATGTTGGGTGGGTGGTAAGTATTCACACAGTAATTAGACATTATTCGGATGATATAGAACATAGAGGCGCGAAGGACACTACCCTATACAAGAAAAAAAAAATAAGAACTATAACAAAAGAATTATTTCTCTCTTTCTTTCTGACCTTTTTTTCCTATGTAAGGATTAACTTTAGTCTTTCTCTTCTCTCACATGATACACATTTGCAAGAGAGCTCTTAATTTCTTTACTCTAGCCTTTTTTTTCTAACCGGAGGGGTTTTTAATCTTTAAGGACGACTACTCAAATTGAAATTAAATCAACATTTGAATTTTCACAATTTAAATTTTGGCTCAGTTTAACGAAGGTGGTCCCGGCTAAAATTCTGCTGACGTCACGTGACGAATGTGAAAATTTCACACCCGCGATATTAAAAATGGAGCATAAATGTTAAGAAATAAGAGAATTCATGAAAGAGAAACTGAATGATGTTATTGTTTTTCGCTTCATAAATTTTGGGCAGATCTTTTTTCAGTGTAACGTCCTGTCGGGGCCACCTTCGCTGAGTTGCACCTAGATTTGGAAAGATAACAAACTAAAGATTTGAAGGGACTCAATACGCAAACTTTAGTATATATATCAATATTAGGTTTTGATGTCGTATGGAGGGTCATGTCACTGTGTGCGTATGTATGTGTGTGTGCAAATCGCGATTTTAATAAGCAAAGCATGTTGGAAAAAGTCATTAAAAAATTATGACTTAATGAATGACTAAAATTTGCCCCTTTAAAAATGTTGACAGCATTTATTACATAGAATTACAAACAAATACATTCATTAAAGCTAACGGGACATTGGGCTCTTGGTGTCTTTGAAAATCGTTAAACAAAACCAAACCACGTTTTTCGTTGTTTGTCGTACATTGTGTAGTCACGTGACTAAACCCATTCTGCCCCACAGTTTCTATTTATGACTTATCATAAACGTTGTTTATAATAACAATTACATTATTTTATAATTATATCATATGTATTATAATAATAATGACGATGTAGTGGTCATCGTCATTTTCTACATTAGTTTAATTATAATTTGTGACTATTTAAATCTCGAAATACCTTATTGTCAAAAGTTAATATAAAAAAAGACATTTATCGTAACATGAGACGCGTCATTTTAAAGGCGCTCTATTTTTGTCCTGTGTCTATTTTTTTTCTTGTTCGTTTCTAAGTCGACAGATGATGTTTACGAGATAAGTAAGACTGAAAGAGTAAAAAAAAAAAAAAAAAATTAGGGTGGTTGAGACTACCCGACCGCCAGGGATTTTATTTATCAGTCGCAGCCAGTGTTATTAGCTATGTCATCCCTAATTATCTGCGACAAGAGAAAGATGATGTGTAAATGTCGTTTTATTTCTTTGTTTCCTCGATACAACCAATTTTATGAAAGAGTGAAAAATCAGGAAACAAGAACCATAAGTTCAACGATGCGTTCAACATCATTACGTCTATACAGTCCTGCAGACCAATAGACTTTTTTAGCAGAACCTTGGATATAAAGTTTATTTCTGTATTTGCCAAAAATATCTAGCTTCATAAAACCACCCTCTGACCAGCTGTCTGCATTGAGTAATTTCACGTGAAAAGGTATATGTGAGCATATCTCTTGATTACAAGAGCAAATCTTTGAATTAACTCTATTAGGCAATACTGACCCCAAATCTAGATATTTTATAAAACCTAGAAGTATTCAAAACCATTTGTGAACTAAGTTTATTCTATGTTCATCCTGGGGTCAAGTTACCCCGGCACACTAATGAAGGAACCCCCAGGTCTAGCTTGCCTTATTTATGCTGCGTATTGCTCAAAGATGAGAACAGAATTGAAGATCAGATACCTTATTCTGATCCCAGCCAGAAAGCAAGAAGGGAAAACTGTATACAAATTTTGGAAGGGGTAAACTACAGTGGTTCCCACTCTTTATCTCACTCTTTCTCTTCCTTGCTTTTTTTACTCTCTTTGTCTCTTGTACTCATACTCTCTCTCTCTCTTTCTCTGAGTCTGCCTCTGACTCTCTCTCTCTCTCTTTACTTTTAAGCCTGTCTCTCCTTGTCTTTGTCTTTTGCACACTCTCTCACAACATGTCACTTACTCTCTCTTTTTTGACTCTTTGTCTTTTTTTCTCACCCTCTTTCTCCACACCTTGCACTTGATCCCAATCTCTCACTCTTTCTTTCTGTCTCCATCTGTCTTGGTCTCTCTCTCTCTCTCTCTCTCTCTCTTTCTTGGCCTCTGTTCCTCTCTTTGTCTCCTGTCTTTGTATTGGTTGTATTGGGTACTTACTATTGTGGATCAAAACTAAGTTGAAACCCAACTTGACTGTGTAACTTATTTGCTCTCAGATCATTCTTCAAATGTATGGCATGTTCTCTGTTGAGAGAGTTGGGAACTAGACTAGGTGTTCTGATAGATTATTTTGGCTTCTGTCAGATGGTAAAGAACAAAGCTATCTTCAACAATTTACCTGTTGGGTAATTAGTGTTAAGGTGGCCCTTTCTAAGTTAAATACCATTTACTATTTGAATAATTACTTACGAGGTCGTAAAAGAAATAATAATGTCAATAATGATGATGGTAGAGAAGAAAAACGAGACTGTTTCCATGGAACTTTCCAATATTCTGTATATCTTCATAAGTCATTATATGGAATGAAGGTTTTTCTAAAGTCCAATGAGATTTAGACATCCAACATATTAATGCTGCATTCCACAACGGGAACAGAATTAAAACAGAATTTTTGCGTTGAATGCTTGGAACTCATTTTCCTGAACACCCAATGCTCTCATCTTAGTTAATTTGTTTACGTACACAAATTATTTCAATAGATGGAATATTAGAAACCGTCAACTAAAACTGTCATAAAAACTATCAACATCGGTTTCTTCGTTTTTTTTAGCTGGATTGGCTGGATGGCCATGCATACGTTGCATGTACAGGCTGCAGCAATGGAGCTAGAGGGCTGGAAATTCAAGCATTTATCCTTTAATAATTTTTTTTGTTTTTTGAAAATTCCCATCCTAAATATTTTTTTAGTTGGGGAGGGGAGTCAATTTGAAATGTAAATTTATGCTTAATTGATCCATCAGTTAGTGTCCAACAGCATTCATGCTTGTTTTTTTTTTATATTTAAATTTTTTTAGTGATCATTGCCCAACAAAAGGCAAGAGAAGTAATTTATCCATTGATCGTCCCTTTTTCTAATTTTTTTAATTGATCACCCCAACATTGCATGGTGCCAAAAGATATTGGTCACATGATGGTTTTCATTTTTTTCTTCTATCACAATTACAGTTGCTTTTTATTGTATTGACTCAAACCATGAAGATGATTTTGCATCTAATTCTACTTGTGCATGCAAACAAAAAATCAAAGATGACAGCGGCAACAGGCATTCGAGGAAAATGAGGAATAAAGCAATATGGTTAGATTTGAATTTCTGCAACCTTTGGCTTTTGTAGCTCAAGGGGTAGAGCTGCTGCTGTACTAAGACAGACTTTTCAAAGTAAATAGGATGTGAATTCAAGTCTTACTGAAAGCTTATACTTTATTTCTGAGCCGCACTGTTTACTAACAGCCATAGAATGATAGTTCGAGTAGATGTGATATCAAGTAATCAAGATGACAGAAATAATCATCAAAAATTAATAACAGATTCTCTGAATTGTCTTGAAATAAAAAAAAAGTTTTCCTTTTTTATTTTTGTATGAAATGACAAGTTTCACCAACCTAGCACTTTGAATGCAGTGATGGATCATCTACTTACCCAGCCCCCAAGGTTTAGCTTTAGCAAGGCTCCCCTGATCTTGTCCCACAGCCCCACCATAAGTTGAATAGAATACAGTAACTTTATATCACATTGAACAACTTATATCGTTATACCATGTATCACGTCCTCTAATACGGCTACAATATTATAAAGTTATATCAATCTATTAGAGAACCCAGAATACTCATGTGAGCACTCAATTAAAACATTTTTTCCCCTTGCTCTTGGGCTTGCTTCACTTCTTGATCCCTTGGCTCTAGTTTACTTAGCCTAATGGTTAATCTACTAATCTTTGAATGGACTCCACTTGTTGCTTCTGTCAGGTATAGAATTCCTGGCCATTCAGTCTTCAATCTTCTGTGCCACCCTTGAGCTCTACTCACAAGTTTCTACAGAAATTAATGGAATCACAAGCTATTTAACTCCCAGGCCATAGCTCTAGAACTAAGCAGAATCTTCAGATGCCCAACGTTAGAAATGAAAACTCCAATCACTAAGCTTTCAACCCTGTTCTATAGCTTTCTTCTTGCCACACCCACCCCACTTAGTATCAAGAGTAGAATCTCAGCTTTCAGTCACCTGCTTTTCAATTCAAAATCAGAAATGAAACCTCAAGAGATTTGACATCCACTCCCTTGCTCTGTAATTATCATCAGTCTCAAATATGAAACATAGGGCCAACTTGGACCATCATCACCATCATCATCAGCCATTTAAAATCACTTGTTGAACATAGGCCTTCCCCTTGGTCAGCTATTTTTTTTTTTTGTCTTCTGAATGTCACACTGACAAAAGATTTTGAATTTGTCAAGATCATCATGCCATCTTATTTTCTGCAGGCAACAATTTTGCCCATGATTTAGAGCAGGGATCAGCAACTTCTTTTTGTAAGTGGCCCACTTTTGATTTTTTAGTTTTGCCCATAGCTTATACTTATATCATATCGTATTTTACTTATAAAAATTTTCCTTTGAGGCTTTTGAAGATATTTACACAGCAAGTAAAAGTAATATGAAAATCTGTAAAAACTGTTTACATTTATTTATACATAGTCAGTTTAATAGTGATTAATTGATAGTTATTGGATAATAAGCATTACTGTGTCGATTGTGCTCTCATTAACCTCAGTAAATGTTGGAATGTATATTGTTATAGAAGCAATCATCTGTCTCTATAGTAAACTAATCGTACAATGCAATGCTTATGTAAGCACAAATTGAACAAATGGTGACAGAAAAACTATAAAAGCCATCAACCACTAAATGGTGCACAAATATATTTTTCAGAAAAGGTCCAAGGCCCTCAGAGGACACCTGAGTGGCACACTTGTGGGTGGCGGCCCTCCTATTGATGCTCCCTTGTTTGGAAGGTCCATATTTTGAGTCATGATATCTGGCGGTTGTTTGATATCCTTGCAACATGGCCTGCCCACAGCCATTTGAATTTGCTAATGGTATTCAGGATATCTCTAACACCTGTTTGGTCTCTGATATAATATATCGTTTTTTGATATTTCCACGTATTGGTCAGCATAATTTTTTCCATGTTGAATGGTTCTCAGTTCAAGAGCCAATTTCTTGATTACCATATTCACTTGTACATAATGCAAGAAATTCAAAATTTAAAAAAAAAAATAGGGTCAAAATTGGGAAGTAGCAATATACTATTATTATGTAAAAAAATGTTGACATTTTTGTTGTATTATGCTGACAAACCAACAAATATACAGAATTAGGATCTTTTTATATAGATGATTAGGTAAATTCAAACAAAATTTCAACATTAACTTTAAATTGACTTGAATTATTCCTAATTTTAACTTTGATTTAAAAACATTTTTTCTAAAATCCGGAATAGAACTCTCTTTTGAAAAAATATGCCCATTATTGAATAAATTCTGAAAATTTTATTGAAATCTGATAATTAGTTAATTTTGGGTGAAATTTTAAAATGTGAGGTGTATTCAGCATGGAAATTGTGGAAATTTTCTTTATGCAAATTATCACAATTTTTTTTTACGTTGAAACAACTTTTTAGACTATTTTTATTCTATTTATTTCTATTTTCATTTTATCTTTATTTTTATTTATTTAAGAATTTTGTTTTTGTGTTATATATGTTTTAAAATTTACAGCGATAATACACTGGTTTCTTGAAGGTGTTAATGACTATAGATGTAGTAAGGGGGTGCATCACATAAGAGGATTACTTTGTACTCAAGAAGATATGGCAAGTTCCAAGTTTCAGTTCCGTAGGTGACTATCGGGAGGATGCAATGGATATAGACCCTTCCTTCCAGGAACAATAGGCTTTTCTTGTTCTTGAAGATTGAACTAGCTCTGCCAAAGACTCGCCAACCTAAGGTGATGCTTTGCTTGATTTCTTCTTCTTTTGATGATTTCACATCAACCCTTAACTTCACCACTGGATTTTACCAGCAAATTCCTAACATTAGGGATAGAACCTTTGATCTCACTTCTTTCAGTTCTCTTTACTACAATTGATCCATACCAGCGGATACCGGGTATTTGAACCATGAGCATCACAGCATCCTACCCAATGTTTTAACCACTGAATAAGCGGAGAGCAATTGATTAAGTTTTCATTTATTTATGGAAACCATTCAATTATTGGAAATCAATCAGGAGAAATAGTGGAAGATTTTATGATTATCATCAGGTCTTCTCAAATTATCTTACATTTAATTACTAAATTTACGAACTGCCATTTTTACTCACAATATTAACAATATAGGTCTCGAGGAGACAGGGGCTTGTTGGACAGTCTGATCGCAGGTTTTTGTTTGAAGCCAAAGCAGTTTTCAAGCATGAAACTGGAAATCTGGTGCATATAGGCTTTGGACTGTCGTGGCGAGTACCAAAAAAACTCATTTTGATCATTAAAGTAAATTAGTGGAAGATATGTTCCCATCAGGTTTCAGCACTTATGAATGGTATCAGCCAGACATACACAGCTATGCTCAAAACCTATATATCAAAGGTATCATTGAGAAGTAACACTCTAACTCTATCTGTTAACAGCAGTAACTGTCATCATCAAAATAAATATGTCAGTGTGGGGTAAGTTGGTTCCTTTGCCATGTGTTGGGGTAAGTTGGTCCCTGTCCCTATAAGTCCTGCAGTGCCAAACCTGACACTGTGAATCTTGTGGTAGAGAAACAGCATCCATTGCACAGCTTTTCAAAAATCATTATTATTGTACACAGATCTGTACCATTTATTAGAATCTAAATAAATGTAATGAATTTTAAAGAAATGTGATATTGAAGGTAGAAAGAAGATTACTTTTAATTGTAGTTCACAAATCAGTTTGAAAAAATGCTAAAAATTTGGGTCTGCCAGAATTATTCCTTCATAAAAACATCCTTGAGTTTTCAAAGTTTCAAAACCACTGGTCCAAGAGAATATGGTGAAATCCTTTTTCATTTTGATTTTTTTCAAAATTTTTTTACTGTGCCTCCTGAAGGAGTAAAGAGTGCCAAATATATTACTTTACTTAGTACAAAGATTTGGATGCTGTTAACATCAATGAATGTTTCTTATTTTCCAGATTGAGAATGGTTAACATGAAAAGATACAAAAACTACACTGCTCAGTATTCTTGTGAATTGTGTTCTCCCATGAACAAATTTACCCCAACAAGGGGCAAGTTGGTCACAAGGTCAGCAATGAGCCAAACTGTGAGTTATGTTACAATAATTTTGCCATATATTGATATCACAAACTTAGGCGAGATATTGATGCTCAGTTAAATCCATGAATAATTCGTCTAACACTATTAAAAGCAAAAAAGGGGCCGATTAGTCCCAGTCTCCTCTATCTTGAGTAGTGCAGTTAATTTGTTCCCAAATTTTCCATACCGACACTGTTTGAAGTCTTATAATTTTTTTTTCAGCTTATACTTAGTAACATCAATTTGTAAGGCAATAACTTTACTGTACTTCATCAAAACCTGTACAAATCAAAACTGCACTAGTCTAGGTATTCCTGTAATAATGAAAATAATGATAAACGAGACCTTATCGATTACTCTTTTAAGCATACAAATACATTGTCATTGTTTGTTTCTTAAGTAGTTTACAACATAACATCACTTACATATTTTAAAAGTTACTTACATCCTATACAGCCTAATTCATATTTGAAGTTATATGAAATTTGTATTTTCATTTGAAAGCACTGAATGACTATATATGAGGTCTGTTTGGAAAATATCCAGCCATTTTTGAATATCTCAAGAAATTGTTCTACGACCTTGATGTGATTTGACAACAAGTCGGAATGGATCTTAATGCGAAAACAAACACTCTCTTATAGGGTTACTCAATCAGCAATGAGACACCATTGAGTGAGCTTGTATACTATGTGGCCGCAATGACTGAACTAAGTCATTCTTCACACCTTGTGCAGGGTTTTATGGCAAAAACATTGCATCACCAAGGTCTACCTCCCCTGATCCAGGTTTGGTTTCCTGCAACCTCTAACTTTTCCGAAAGAGATTTCCATCCATGGACAAGATCAAAGAGAATGCTGTGAGACAGTTGATTGCAATCCTGAGAGAGGTCTTTGCAAACTGTTTTGAAAAGTGGAAGGGATGCTCAGATAAGTGTGCGAGGTTCCAAGGGAATATTTTGAAGTGGACTAAAGTGCCATTGCCCTAGGATGGCTTATATTTTTTCTCGTCACATGGCTGGATTCTTTCTGGACAGACCTCATTTGACACATTCATCAGGACCTGCTTAGCCAGGTTAGCTAGTATTTTAAATGCAGATTTTTCAATGCGTTGTGCAGGCCCTCTCCATTAGAAGATTAGCACAACACAATCTTTCTAGCCCCATTTACCTTATTAAGCATTGGGATATATTAAACTACGTAAATATTGATTAACAATCAAAAATCTCATTTGGCGGACCAGGTAGTTGCATATTGTCACTGACACTAGCGGTCAGTATTCAAGTCAAAATTTAAAATCTAAAAATCTTTTTCTCTCTATTGTGGCCACGTTCCGCACTTAGCTAAGCTTGGCAAATAGGTCATAAGATTCTTTCGGCAACCATGGAATAAAAAAAAACATAACATGGAAGACATTTCTTCTAGCTTGAAAGTTTCTGACTAAAAACTTTTTACCAAACTGACTAGACCAAGAATTCCCAACTTGGGGTATATTTATTCCCAGGGGTATATATGCACGTTTTTAGTGGTACATTGGGGTCTGAGAGTGTAACCATGACGTACAGTGCTGTACAGTGTAACAACCACGGATCAAATCTATAAAACATGAATATTATACAGTTGCTAAAGTTTCCCTCATATTTATGAAATTGTTGCCAAAAAAAAAAAAAAGAGATGAAGTCAAAAGCCATCTCACAAAAAAGACAATCATATTCAAAGAATTGATCTCTGAGTATCTTATGAAGCTGGAAGAGATACTTGAAGGGTATATCCCAAACCTTTCACTAACAATTAAATGGAGCTCTCTCAAAGATCAATATGTTTTTATCTTTACTTTTCAGAGATACAAAGGAACTTATTAAATGTGTGTTTATGTGTGTTCAAATTATTGTGATTGCTTAGACAATTTCTTCAGGAAGGGCACCAAACTGTAAACCATGCTCCAGAATTATTGCCAGTGAATATGATGGATCAATTATCATAGCACTGGTTTGATAGAATGGAGAAAATATCCTGAACAGATGTCTGTATCTATAAATATTCATGAGGATGGATGGAAGGAGGGATGTAGAGATAGATGGAATGTGAGATATACATATATACATATACATATATAATAGATAGATAGAGAGATATGAATATATACATATACATACATATATATATATATATATATATATATATATATATAAATATATATATGTATAAATATATATAATAGACAGATAGATATGAATATATATATATATATATATACATACATATATATATATATATATATATGTGTGTGTGTGTGTGTGTGTGTGTGTGTGTGTGTATGTATGTATATATAGTTGAATGTATCTTGCAGTTTATGAAATAAACCCATCATTGATCAGATATTGTATTATATAATATCATATTGCATCCATGATTTGTACTATATATATATATATATATATATATATATATATACACACACACACACACACACACACATATATATATATATATATATATATATATATATATATATATATATATATATATATATGTATGTATGTGTGTGTGTGTGTGTTTGTGTCAGTGGATAGATAGATAGATAGATAGATAGATAGATAGATAGATAGATAGATAGATACATAGATAGATAGATGGATAGGAAGGAGAGACACAAATGGATAGGATAGATAGCAGAGAGATAAATAGATAGATAGATAATCAAAAGATTGAGGCAGACAGATAGATAGATAGATAGATAGATAGATAGATAGATAGATAGATAGATAGATAGATAGATAGATAGATAGACCAAGTTAATTTGATGAGGTTGAACCGACGGTCAGTGGGCAGCTGGGAAAATGGGGTTGACATTTTGAACTGATATTATCAAATAAGTATCCAGTTGTATTAGTGTGTTCAACTCCACCAGCGATGTGACAGTAGTCAGTCAGTAAGTAGTCATGATCGTAGTAATAGTAGTAGTGGTGATAGTTTCATCAGCTGTCAAACTTGAAAACGAGTACAGTGTGTTCTTTGGCAGTCAACTATGGTAACTTCCATCTATCCATCCCACAACAACCAACAGTTAGCCTATAAACTGGTCGGTGGTGTAGGAGGGTCAGAGAAATATTGAGGTTTGAGTCGGGGGCGGAGAAGAGTGTGTCCTCTCTAGGTTGCGTATAGTTGTAGGGTCTCTCTAACCACCGGCCGGTCCCTTAGAATATTTCTCTTCCGTCTGTCACCCCGCTAGAAAACAACCTGCGTTCTAAACCCCCTCCCACCTCGCGTCCCTGTGACCTTCTCATCGGAGTCCCATCAATTTTTTTTTCTCTCTCTCCAACTCCTACCCTTTTGACTCCCATTCAACCCTCCTTTCTCTTCCTCAGTCTATATTTCTTTAGTGAGGTGGGGTAGGACATACCCCATTCCTCTCTTCATGGCTCAGGCTCACCAGCTGACATATCTGCTTCTTTTTTATCTTCCCCCCACCGGCTGCCACGAACCCTCCACCAACTGACCTCTTCCATATACCATCTCAGCTGTTCGTCCCTCGCCTTCCTGACCTACCCAGGCTTTATCAAGCATTTTTTGTTGTCCACAATCTGGCCTCTAAAATATGAGGGACATTTTTCAAGGATGACATTTTTTTTTATCATCTTTGGGATATCCAGCGCTTAACCGATCGCAAGAACTGGAGGGTATCCTGCTTTGAAATCAGTTTCCATTCACTTATTAGTAATTTTTTTCTTCTACCACTATTTATTTTTTCATCGTACCCCCCTCCCCATCAGATCAATTTGGAAATAAATGGAAAAAAGATTCCAGCAAGACTTGCATTTCTCATGTTGACTTTCTCTGGAAGCTGCCTAACTAAAAAGACAATGAAGGCCAACCAAATCTGGCCATAGAGCTATTTTCCTACTTCAAGGAATGCCAGTATTTCACCATCTTTGTATATATTACACTAACAGTAATAGATGTAGGTATTTATTTGCCACCCTGCAAGAGCTGAATGTGACCCAAGGTCAGTTCAATGTGTGGGCATGGACAAAAATTGCCCAGTTACCTTGTATGTCATGAAGGCATCAGTGTGGCCCCAGGCCCCTCCTTTACAGTGTAATGGGGAGGTGCTGTCTCTCAGGAGGGGAGCTTGGATCCCATGAGACTGGACATGGTATGCTTGTGTGAGGACACAGGATTTCTCAGATGAAACATTGTATCTCTTCCTATTTTGTCATCTCTTGTACTGACTCTGTCAGTCTTTTGCAAACACCCAGTCTCACTCATATGACCTCGGCTCCTCACTCTTTCTTTCCCAATCCTTCTGTGTCTGTTTCTCTGTCTCTTACTCCTTTTCTTTTTCAATTTGCCTCCCCCCACTTTGATTTTTTCATACATCTCTCCTTGCCTATATCTCTACCCCTTTGTTTGCTTTACAGAGAATCAAGTAGTTCCTTGAACTGAGAAGCATGCAACACACAGAGGGGAGAATCATGCTCAACTTCACATGGAGAGACCACGAGCCAACACAATATATCAGGAAGAAACCAGAAGTCCAAGACATCATAGAAACTATTAGAACATTCAAATGGCAATGGGCTGGTAATGTTGTGAGAATGACTTACAACCAATGGACATCATGACTCACAACATAGATCCCTTAAGTTTGCATGCAAAACCAAGGCCAACAGAATACTAGATGGAGAGATGAACTGGACAAATTCTGAAAATACTGGCTCTGCGACGCCCATGATAGAGAAATGTGGCGGAATCTAGGGAAGGTCTATGACGGACGTTAAAAGACTGGTGATGATGATGATGAGGATGATGAGGATGATGATGATGTAGTTGTCCATAATCTTGTCTAAAATTTGAGGGACATTTTCCAAGGATGACATCTCATATATGAGTGGTGGCAGCTTCCAGCCCTAGTCGGATCACTTTTTATTAAGTTTGTTAAGTATTTCTTTTTTCATTTCTATTCCATACTGCTTGATATTTGCGGAATGCAAAATGACCTAAACATTACAATATATAGCAACAAAAATAAGATGAAAGAAAAACTAGACAAAAATTGATCTCAAGAATACTTAATCAAAGAAATTTGAATAACTCAAGATTATTTTGACTGTTATTACTACCAAGTGTAAACATGCAACAAAAATAAGGTGAAAGAAAAACTAGACGATGGTGAATATCCACAAGGCTCCATCTAAGAAATTAGGACAACTTGAAAATACTATGTCTAAGATTAGTACTACACATAAGCAATTAACAAAAATAAATTGAAAGAAAAACCATCAATAATTAATAATGACAATATTCCATCAAAGAAATTAATGCAACCTATGATTGTTATGTCTATTACTATTACTTTTAGGTGTAAACAATCCACGAAAATGAGATGAAAGAAAGACTAGTAGAAAATTAACGATTAGGGCAACTCATCATGACAGTCAATAATCGAACAACCGTAACGTCAAAATTTGAAGTCATGTAAAAAAGTTCCATCAAAGAATGAATATTCCCAGATAAAATTTTATCAACGACATTGCTGGCATTTTCCACCGGAAAATATCTAAATTCTGGAGGATGTAGATGCTAATGATAAACTCAGCAGAATAATACTCCCCCCACCCCCACACCAGGTCAAAAAAGCTTTTTTTTTCCAAAAATCAAAAAATCATTTTTAGAAGGGGTGTAGTGGAGTACTGATGCCAATTTTCAAGTTTGTAGACAAAACAGTATGCCCAGGTGTGCTGGAACATGAACACATGAACGCACGCACATATTAAAAAAAAGAATAGAACCTTCAGCCATCTTTGATGGCTATGGTTGTTCAGTGCTTCATCATTGAAATTCCGATAACTTATGTCTATTATATTTGTTATTACTACTAGGTGTAAACAAGCAACAAAAAAAAGGTGAAAGAAACACTACTGAAAAATTGATAATAGTTGCATGTCTTTTTCCCTGTGAATTGTTTCCACCCAGCATCACGCATCATTTAATTGATTCACGATTGAAATGATCATTAAATAATGCGAGAGTGATGAGAGGATAAGGTATGTCATCATCATCGCCTTCATCATCGGCCTTTTAAAGTCCGTTGTTGGACATTGGCCTTTCCCATGGTCTGCCAATTATTTTTGCCTCTGAATGTCACGGTGCCAAAACATAGTAAAAAAAAAAAAAAATTTTTTTTGTGGGTTTCCCAATACAGGAAAACCCCAACAACTGCCAATTGTATTAAAACATGTTTCGCTAGAGTGCACCATGCAAACTACAATACAGCAATTTAAAAGCTAGTATCTCGTACGCCCTTGCTGACAAAGAACCTGCACTATTTAATTTTTTTTTCACCTCTATTTACATTTTTTCCTAATGTTATTATTCATATGTTGCATTGCTTTGAATCTCTTTCATCTTTGTATTGATTAGTGGGTAAAAGTGTTAGTTGAGTGTTTCTAGTTATCTGGTGGTTATTCAATCCGTGGGTCTAGCTTTGAAAAAGTAAAATCACGTATCATGAAAACAATCTATCCCCACCACGGATTGAATAAAGGGTTCAGTTTGAAATTCCCAAAAGGTCACCAAGTATCACAGACCCTGAAAAAAAGGCAGGAGGATACACCAGCCAAAACCTCTCCACCAAATCTAAGATGAAGATGCAGAAGTCTGGTTTAATCATTTTTTAAAAATCTCTCTCAGATGCCTCTTCGTGGGAATATTTAACTGACCCCCTCATTTAATCCATGAGATTGTTCTCATTCTGCTGTCCATGGTCAGGGATATCTTGTATGAATTAATTCTTAAGGTTACTAAATATGTAGACACCTGAAGAATGCCAAAGAGTGTAATGGCTGAAACATTGTGACTATAACAACCAAGATGAGGATATTATTTTGAACAGACCAGTTCACAAAAATAATAACTAGCTGCACCTGTGCAAATTTCATGGGTGTTGACAACTAAGATATCATTATTACTCTTGCATATATATTTCAGCAACTGAAGTACATAATTTTGTTCAAGTAATCTATTACCTATGGAATGTATCTATGTTAACAATGATAACATGCAACAGCAAAAGAAAATTAAATATCTGTTATCATGATTATTGATTATTTTGGCAATCAGTCTGTATTCAGGTGGTCTTCTACTACTATAAGTTAATTTTTAGGCTTAAGTCTTGTGAGAAGAGGGTTAATGAATGAAAGACAGTTATAGTGAAAGCAAAAGCATAAGCATCCTCGTCTATTTTTATCCTTGTTCATTACATTGCAACGGTGGGTTAGGAGAGGGGAAGAGGAAAGATGAAAGATATGCATAGAATGAATCATAATCAGAAAGTGTTATGGTTTAAAATGCAAACAATGAGGATAATAATACTAAGTAGAAAAAAAAGAATAGACAAAACCTTTTTCCTCTTTGTCTCTCTTTTGCTCTACCAACAATTGTTTGATTCATTCTTTTTACTTATAAAATATTTATGATCAAATTTATATCTTTATATAATAATTGGTATCTTTGCATGTTTCACTCTGGTAACAGGAATTAAATTCATTGTTCGAAACTCATGATGGCATAATATAAACATTTCCAAAATTTTCCCCACTGTTCAAAACTACACTGTTCAAGATCTTATTATAATATAATGTTTTGTTTTTTTTCAGCTCCAATATTGATCCATTAATTTGTGCCACAATACCTTAACCATACAGCACTAATTAAAACTGTACTATTCAAAGTATTGCTGTATTCTATGACAATGAATAAGGCTAAGCTCCAGACTTCAAAGGTTTGAATATACTTGCTCCATGTAGTATTTAGCTTTAAACAACTATATTTTGTTTTTTCCACAAATGAGTTATAGTGAGATGTAAGAATTAAAGCCAGGGTGCCTACTGTGGTATGCTGATTAGCGAGCCAATTCACAAGTCTATTGATCCACCCCTGGTACCCAACTCTTGTAGCCTTGTGTCAGACTAAGCTAAGTTTAATAAATAAGTTAAAGTCTCTCTTGGTTGTAAATTTTCCACTGGTGGCAGAGATTGGTTCTCAAGCCCAGTAGAAAGTCAAGATTTTGAATGCTGATTTTCAAGATAGGCAGAATTTCCCCTCTTGGAAGATTGGCATAACACTCTCTCTCTCATTTGGCCAAAGGAAAGCCTAGTAAATAACAAGTGTGAAAGAAACAGGTCTGGTTAGTGACTCAATAGAAACCATCATGTGACCAATGTCTTTTGGCAGCATTTCATGTGGGAGGTGATCAATGGAAAAAGAGGTGATCAATGAGTAAGTGACTTCTCTCTCCTTTTATTGGGCAGTGATCACTTAAAGAGTTTGAATTTCATAAAAACAAATGAGAATGGACATTAACTGTGGGACAAAACTTGCACTCGGAGGGGGAGACTTTGAAGAAAAAACAACTTATTTTTACATAAGGAGTAAATGTTCAAATATTCAGACCTCTAGCTCCACTGGTTTGGCCTGAATACATGATGCATATAACCAGCCAGACCAACTTAAAAACAGACGAAACTTATGTCGACGGATTTGATTGATAGCTTTGAGTAAGATTAGTAAACTAATTTAGCTGATAGTCGCTACTGAATTGAGTTTGATCCTTACTGGTTGCCCAACGCAGTAACCCTGTTCCTTTTAAATTCTAACGGCTGATGTGTTAACAATCATAGCATATTGCAAAACTCAACAGCTGGTGTATTTACAATTTATAGGATCAACAGCTGAGTTATATTTCAGAATATTTCGCAAGAACTACAGACAAGAGGAAATCTATGAGTGAATACCAGCACCAATGTACATTACCATTAAATCTTTCTGTGAGATTTACAGTATACGTAATAAAATAACATTATTGAGTTGATTTTCTGTGGTAATGGTCGTAGTTACTTTCACCTGAGCAATGCACTGCTATTCACCTATTCTCGGGGATGAAGTGGATTTATACCTTTCATTGGGTCCACCAATTCCTTCCATCATGCTGGTAACCGTTATGCCACTTCACACCTAAAAATATTTCTTTTACTTTTTCATGATCAAAAACTTGTGATCTATTTACATCATAAAACATTGATACAACACATTTCTGTGATAAAATTTTTGCAATTAATTTTCATAGTGATTATTTTGCAATGAGTTTTCGTGGTAATTTGCTGGCTTCTATACATTGTGAGTGTGCTCTGTGTGTTATGATGCTGGTCTGTCTGGGCAATATTAATCAAGTCTTTAATTAACACATTCTTTTGCCCACCGGTCACATTGGTTGGCAAGTCAATTACAAAAATTTGTCTTTACAAACATCAGATATGAAAATATCAGGGAAAAAAAGACCAATTATAAAGAGGTTAACAAGGTTAACAACATTAATTAACTAAGCATAACTCAAAATT
Source organism: Thysanoteuthis rhombus (assembly GCA_963457665.1). Taxonomy (NCBI): domain Eukaryota; kingdom Metazoa; phylum Mollusca; class Cephalopoda; order Oegopsida; family Thysanoteuthidae; genus Thysanoteuthis; species Thysanoteuthis major. The sequence continues at coordinate 34,767,713 of OY735211.1, read as the reverse complement.
AAGACTTTTCTGTTTGTTATTGTTGATTTCACCCAGTGATAGCTTATTTTTTAAAACAGGAAGGATTAATTTATGTTTTTCGTTTGCTACCATGTGCAGGTATAGACCAGTGATACAGAAAAGGACCGAGAGATGAGTGAACTGGAGCGTTCACCCTGATGTGAAACAGGTGTGGACATAGTAAAATCGTCAGAGCAAAACGATTGATTCTTCATCATCAGTCTTTTTTACCTCCATCGTTGGACATAGACCTTGCCCAGGATTTGCCACACTTCTCTATCGTGTGCGTTGCAGAGCCAGTACTGTCTGGATTTGTCTAGCTCGTCTCTCCATTTAATATTCTGCCAGCCTCGATTGTGCTTGTGATCTCTGGGGATCCATGTTGTGAGTTTCAATATCCATCGGTTGTCTGCCATTCTTGCAACATGGCCAGCCCATTGGAATTTGAGATTTTTAATGCATTCTATGATGTCCCTGACTCTTGTCTTCTCCTGGATATATTGTGCTGTCTTGTGGTCTCTCTATGTGAGGTTGAGCATAATTCTTTTGTGTGCACCTTGCATGTTTCTCAATTTGCAGATCTGTCTCTTGGTTAGGTTCCATGTTTCAGCTCCATAAGTGACTATCGGGAGGATGCATTGGTTGCACAACCTTCTTTTATAGGATTAATGGGATCTTCTTGTTTTTGAAAGTTGAGCTTATTCTGCCAAAGGCTTGACATCCTTGTGTGATTCTTTGCTTGATTTCTTCTTCTTTTGAGGGTCTCATGGAGATTTATTGTCCTAGGTAGATGTAGTGATCTACTTTCTCGAGTTCTGTGTCCTCGATTTTGATCTCAGTGTTTTTATCTCCAATGTGGTTGTTGCACATGATCTTTGACTTGCTGAAGTTCATGTGCAGGCTGACTTTCTTGCTCTCTTCATTTAGTTCATCTATCATTAGTAGGAGGTTGTGCATGTTCTCTGCAAAAAGGGCAATGTTGTCTGCAAATCTGAGGTTGCTCAGATACTCACCGTCTATTTTAATTCCTTTACTCTCCAAGTCTAGTCTTCTGAAGATCATCTCGAGGTAGGCTGTGAAGAGTTTGGGTGAGCTGGTATCACCTTGTTTTACTCATTTCTGGAGCTGAAAGGGGTCAGAGTCTTCATGTAGCCTGTTAAAAGGGCTGCTGTTATTATATATATGTTTCAGCATTTTGACATATACTGGATCTACACCTTGTCGAGTGATTCTTCACTTATTGGAAATAAAAACAATAAGATCAGAATCGTTGACACAGAACAGGAGATATTGATTCTTGAAAGGCGCTAAAAATCTGTGCTAGTACTTCCATGTTGATAAAACAGAAAAACACCACGGAATTTTTATTTCATTTACTAAAATTCCTTGGCTTAGTTTGGCAAAGGGCCATGAGTTGCCTATGGTGCCTGCTGTTTCTATGCAGTTCACCATCTATGTTGAACCAAGTTCAATGCTGTTCAACTACAGTGACCAGCTGAGAACCAGTAATTTTAGCAGGACTTTATGATTACCATTAACTTAATCAACATTTCTCTCCTAGTGTATAGGGGTTACTCTCAACAAACAAGTTTGGCCGGAGACAGCTGTCTGGAAGTGTACTCGATATTGTCAGCAATAAATTTCAGAGATAATTTTGGAACTTGTTTTATCAAAACTATATTTAACAGAGTTGCTAATTGGTTAGAGCAGTGGTAGGTAACCTATGGCCTATGGGCCAGATCCAGCCCACAAACGGATTATGTCTGGTTCAAGAGCAAACATTGGGATACTATTCTTACATTTCATGCTTCAAACATTATTTGTGCCTTTTTAATAGATTCAAAAGATGCTTTGATTGAAATAAATAACATCTAAATTGAGTTCTTTGATTAGTAAGTGACATCCTTGGTTAAGGACCAATAATTTGTTATTGATTATGTTATTTATAGAGTATGTCATTTATCTGGCCAACTCTACTGTCAACTCATAAATATGTGATCCGGCCTGCAGAAGCAAAATGTTACTGACACTGGATTAAGGAATAAAAAATAACAAATCCAACGAATCAACTAACAGGGAGTTCAGACCAATATCTTCATCTTTGTTGTTTTTTGCACATTTTTGCTGATACTTCTGTCAGTCTCCCATAGGGGGCATGTTGCATCCAGTAGTCTTTAGATATCACTGATCACTGTTTATTTTTCAACTATCTATCCATCTATGTATCTCAGTCTGTTCATATCTATCAATCTGTCTATCAAAATCCTTTCATTTTCACACCACTGGATATTGAATAAAAGCAATCTGGTCGACAGATAACAAAAGCTATAAATAATTGTGTTTGTGTGTGTATGTGGGTGCGTGCGCAAAATTATAGACTTCTAAAGATCATACATTTTACTACTCAATGATTTTTCCGCTAATAAATTATGTGAGTGCTATGGAGTGACTTGCAGTGGATACTTGCAAGTTAGCTTGCTTAATGGAACCTTGTAGGACAGAGGTCTTCTCATTGTGATTTTACATTCATCCTCGCCAATAACCTTCTTTGACAACATAACTTTCTATTCTTTCTTTTCATTTCAGTTTTAGTGGATTCAAATTTGCAAAAAATAAGTCCAAGACTTCCAAATATAAAGGTAATTAGCCCAGTTGTTATAGTAATATTCGTCTTCTTTTCTTTTAGTAAATACATACCATTCAATTTGCAATGTCTGCCAGACATTTGAAAAATAAGATATTGTACCACTGCCAATTAATTTCTATTATATTGACACAACATTTTGAATGTAGTCATCGGCAGAAAGGTTTGAAGTTATTTTTCAGTTTGCTCCATAACTCTTGAATAATGGTCCGAAACTTTCTGACCATAGAAAACTTAAATTAGGTAGCAGGAAAAATTTCATGGTAATAATCCACTGTAGTATGAGCAATGTGATTTTCTTGGTTCACAGTCAGTAACCATAGACTCTTCCGCACTAAGGTAAGAATTTCGCTGATTAAAATAACTCTTACCCACCACTTGAAACAGTAGACCCTTCCACTGAAGGTTCTCTAGTAGTTATTTTTTTATCATTATTTTTATTCACTTAACTAGTCTTCCCTGAGCCAAAAGAGATGTGAGTTCAAATCTCTCAGAGAGCTTATTCTTTATTTCTGATCCAGGCAGTTTACTTGCTGCTGTAGATTGATGGAGTTAGTTGAGCTGTGGTAAATAAATAAAATAGTACTCAAAAATTATAAATGATTGTTCAGCAGTTAGATTTAGATATATCCATGAATTTTTTCATAGGAATTAACTACTACTACTACTACTACTAATGATAATAATGATAATGATAATGATGATGTTAAATTGTGGAATATCTATAAAAGCCTTACACACAAGATTTTAAGTCATTTTCCAATTTGTTCCATATCTCTAAAATATTTTGAACTTTTTTTACTTTAGAAAACTTAATAGACCTACTTTCCAGACTTTTTAAGCTTTCCTATTGCCTTATTATAATCAGCTTGAGCAGCGGCATGTCCTAAATTGAAATCATATTTGAAAATTGGTCCAACTTCTTGAGTAAACGCCATTGCTGTTAATGATAATGAATTATGATATCTATTTACATAGAATCTGGGAAAAAATTCAATAACATCAGCATTATTCTCTATGATATAAAAAATGAACATTTTGAGTATGAAAACCAAATATTCAATATAAATGTTATGCTCAAGGCTATTTTATGGCATGTGTACGATTCTTTCTAGTCAGGCATAATGAGGAATTAACCCTCCTTAAAAAATTTGCTATAAGTCCTCATTTGAGAGAGACAAACTGTATTATGAACTCCACAAGCAATCCAATTCTGCCAATCCCAGCTGCTTTATCCCGATCCTGCAGATCGCAGATAGAATTCTTGCCTCAAAGAGAGGATTCTTCAATTTATCTAAATTTCAAGCAACTGATGTTCATCTGGTACAGTGAGAGATTTCACTTTTGGAATGATTGCTTGGAGGTACATGTGACGACCGCTCACCCATAAACATTCTCCATTTAGGATTTGGTTTTGAATTCTAATATTGTCCATCTGGAACAGATATCAACTCCGAGTTTGAGTTTCATACTTATTTTCTTAATATTGCTAACTCTGCTTCTTTGCCAGAACTCCACATTGCTTTGAAAGTTTATATACGTCTGTATGTTTTTGTTTTTGGTCTTGTTTATTCCTGTAGACTCCTTATGGAGCATAGTGCCACAACAACACTGCTGGAGTTTCAGAAGCAATTAGGTTTAATGGGATAGAGTTGCTGGCCCCACATCCAACACACCTCCTTTACTCGGACTTAGCACTAGCTATGACGATTGCCAAGCTGTAGGATTATTCTGTGAGAGCAAGCTTCTCATAGATGGATTTCCTTACAGGGCTAAGGGCTCCAATCACCCTGGTATTTGCCCATAGCTGGGATGGTGGATCTATACCTTTCCCAAGGCCATTAGTGTGAAGTGAATGTAAACAGTTTTGACCCAAATGTTTTCAACACTTTACTTGCTAAGTGCCAAATGATGTTAAATAATTAGAGTACCCTTTTTGAAATTTGTGCCTTGTCTGCATTTTGTCTTCCACACACAGGTGTGACTAATCCCTTCTTTCTCTCTGGAGGATCCACATTGTTCTGTTCCTGGCATATACATGTCTGTAGAAAAAACGTTTGTGATAAAGTTGTTGAATTATGTATATTTTGCATCCTAAAACCAGAGAATGCATCGAATTGGGCCAAATAGCTCTATTTACATTGTGACCTGATTAATCAGAGTATACAGCATATTCATAAAGATATTTGAAGAAAAAATGAATAACAGTATATGAATTTAAATCTAAATATTTACACATACATATATTAATAAATAGTCAGTGATTAAATCATTTCTAAGAATAGACAGAAGTTGTTTTAACAATAGAAGTGATGATAGTAATTTAATAATAAAGTTCATCAATGATGTAACCATAAACTAGAAGCTGTCCTAGTGAGTAGAAGACGTAGAATTTTCTAGGACTTAGAAATTCACACAGATCACACAATCCAGGCCAGGAGATCAGATCTAGTCATCATAAATATAGAAAAGAAGATCTGCATGATAGTGGATGTTGCTGCTGTCCAAGAGCAAAATTAAAAGAAATTTGATAGTTGGAAAAATATCTTGATCTTACCAGAGGATTGAAAGAATTTTGGAATACGAAGACAATTATACCCATCATTACTGGAGCCCTTGGAACACTTCCACAAAGTCCTGTTCAAATGTTACCAAGACTAGAACTCCAAAGAATAATTATTATCATGCAAATGTTTATTAAGAAGGAGAGTGCTGGAATAATTAGGAGACTTGCTGTCATTTGATCTTCGGCAAGAGCCAAAAGTATCAAAACTCAACAAGTAGAAAATTCTAGATGATTTGTAGCAATCCTGAAGAGTCTTACGAAAAGATCAGGAATCCGAGAAAGAAATGAAACTTGACAACAGCATTACTAAAATCAGCAAAAATACTGAAGAGAGTTCAGAAATATCAAGGAGACTTGATTCTACTGGGAGAGCCTGCTAGATACGACAAGTGTGAAAATGAATATTCTAAAGACTTTTGTTGAAAACTTTACTGACTTTGTTTTAGTTATTGTTCACAGGTAAAAATTTTGTTTTTTAACTGATTAAAAAATTGTTTATTTACATCCCTTTCTATGCATACTTTATACTAAAACTGAGAATGCACGTATTTAATTACTTTATAGTGAGGAGACTTTCCTCCACTCAATCAATGTGGGCCGACCAGGTACTATTTATGTAGAAATTCGCTGTACAACAATAAAACAATGATAATAATAATAATAATGACTGGGAGTGTAATGACATAATGTCTTTTGAACTTTTATGAGATGGAATGTTTGGTAAGATGAAAATATATTCGTTCAAACATAAATTTTATTGTTCTGAAAGGAATAATTTAGTACAATGCTAAATTATGTCATTTAGTTGTCTGATTGTGTCGTGTATTCTACAAGTTTACTACTTGCCATTTCGGTTCGGATAAGTGCCAAAGAGTATAAATGGTTGGCAGTTAGGTGATGAGTGTTGAGTTCAATTTAATAGGAGAACTCGATCGGCAGAGTTATTATAAGTGTTACATAATGGAAGACTAGTGTTATGGTCCAGGTAACCAGAAGTTTATTGTCACAATATCAATCAAATGCAAATACCTTCATGGGAGATACGTGATATCCAGTTCATGCCAAGAACAATTTATTGAAACCTTTCTCTTATGATAACATTAACATGATGAAAGAACAAAAGATCAAACATACAAGTCTTGTGTTAATCAACATGATACATATTCAGTTCATTCTTCCATGAACTGATTGGACTAATATCCTGATCTTCATAGTTTTTCTTTTAATACTTCAATTGATCTGTTTTTCAGCCTTTTTTTTTTATCAAACTCCAGTACAAAGTCTGGAGTTGACTTGGTTTTCCTGCTGTAACAAGAACAACCCTCAGCAAAATATGGTGGGTTAACTAATATGTAAAATTCACATTTTCCTATTGTGATTTGAACTTGTTACCAAGTGCTTACCAAGACACTGTCTTACTGATTGAGCTAAATTAACAAGTCTTAGATATCAATGAAAATTATCACAGAGATATGCACAGGCTCAATTTCATTCTGATAAATAAATACATTTATTCACAAAAATATACATTTTTATAATTTTTTATTTATTATATACATATAATACAAATGTTGCAGGAATCATCTTCCGTTGGAATAGAAGTTGGAATGGAGTTTGACCCTGCAGCAGCCAGTCTTGTCTTTTTTGTATACCTCTTGATGCTTCAATTGATGTTTTCTAGCCTTTTTTAGTTTTGAAAGCTAGAAAACATATCAATGAAGGTGCCAGATAGTATAATGTTTTTTTCTTTCAATCAGCCTTTGATCCATTGTCGGATATGGGCAATGGACCCAAAGTAAATGGAAGACATTAGGGATGATCGGCTTTACTTTGCCATTCTAGCTCATGGCATGTTGGCAGTGGGGAAGAAATTGATACCTTTCCAGGGGGCATTAATGTGAAGTGAACGCAAACTGTCTTAACTGGAATTTTGAACATGGCTCGCTGATTCTGTTCTTCTGACATTAACCAATCAGCCACTCATACCTCTCTGTAATGATTATCAGTGCAGAAAATGGACTTTAGAGAAGGTATGAATCTCAGAGCTCTGTCCCATTGGCAAAGAACTTGGTATAAATGTCTTGTCCCTGGAATGGTAGCATAGATGATGGAGAAGAAAGTGGGTGTGTTAGCATGCTCCAAAATCTACCACCCAGGCAGAAATTACTGTAAAAAGTTACACCCAGTGTCAAAAGTGATGGGGACCAACACATTTCATTTTCTTTCATGTTAACATTTAAGCAAGAGACCACGTAATCAGACGCATTGTTTTTTTTTTCCTCAATTTCTAAGACAAGGAATTGTTGATATCATTTACTGATTCTTTCAGATCAGTTTCTCTTGTCGTTTTTATTGCAACATTTTAGCCAATCTTCCTGCCAGCCTTCTGGCTTCCAGATAAGAAATCGAAACTATAAACATAGCTTTCTTCAGTTTTTAAGCTGGTCTGTCTGGTTGTCTGTATCAGAGGCACAGGACATACCAATATAGCTAGAAGGCTTGAAATTTGAACTCATACTCCTTATTATGTTAAAAAAATCCTTTTTTTTGTTTTTTTAACCCCCGCCCCCAAATGGGTTTTCGATTGGGGGATCCAATTTGCAATGCAAGTTTATGCTAAATTGATCTCTTAGTTCGTGTCTGGCAGCAGACACTTATTTTTGAAAATTCTGACTCTTTTTAGTTATCACTGCCCAACAAAAGGCGGGAGAAGTAACTTAATCATTGAGCAACCCCTTTTCCAATTTTTTTCATTGATCACTTCCAACACAGTATGATACCAAAATGTGTTGGTCACATGACAGGTTTCTATTGAGTGACTAATCAGACTTGCTATAGATCCAGATCAATTTCTTTTATTATACTTATCACCATGTTTCAACTGCTCTTTTAGTCAGCCTTTCTAACATGGTTACTATTGGACATCGACTCTCTCAGTTCAGTTCACTTAGTTCATTTTGGTATGGAGTTCTTCGCACCATAACCTGCTTTAACATGGAAAATCTTTCCATCACCCACCTGTATAGTAAATATTCAAAGGGATACCAAAATTCTTTTAGCTCTTACAAAACATTAAAAGGAAACAGCTTTTGCATAACAAGATCCTCTAGTGAAAGTAATGTAGGGTAGTAACATCAAATATTTAACATATCCTTACCATTTGTAGATATCATCAACGTACTCCCTGTCTTTGGTGTGATGCAGCTTGTACAGATATATTGGTTTTGAAGTAAATCATCTTTAACCACAAATCGCCTCACTTGGTTATATCCAGCCTGTGTCTACTTCAAGATAAGACATGGTATGAAATCAGCTTCTATCAAGCAGGATGTTGGGAAGGCAAGCCACATGAAAATTTAGCACTTCCATGGATTAAGGTAAGAATGCAATATACACTGACAATACTTCAGCCCTTGTTTGTTGTGAGGCTGATATTGCATTGTAGCACCATGGTCATTTTGTAACTCTATTAATTATTTCTGAACATCATTTTTGCAATCGTCAACTTGGACCTCAAATGGGTCTCTATACCAAACTAGAACAGTCAGAGCAATGATATCTTGGAAATGCTGTACCATGTCCTCATATAATGATTGCAAATAGTTGCGATGGACAATCAATTACATCCTCATTAACCGATTCATCTGGAAATATTCGTCTTGCCTAGCTCCAATTCAGAAAATGAAAGCAACGATTGAATTTTTTCTGCTCTCCTTACAATAACTCATTAAGATCATCAATTTTGGTGAATATGTTGCTAAGGAAAAAGATATCACGTTTTGTAGAAATTGGAGATGTGGATAGTGAAGTGTTTCGAAGAAATTCTACGTATTACACAGCTTGACAAGACAAGCAGTTGCCTTTTGACAATTTCAGTATGGTACGAAAGTTTCACATAGTCTTTTTCATCATCAAGAGAAACCTCTGTATATACATATCGTAGCAGGCAACAATATTGGTCAATAGGATGTCAGGCTTATAAAATATAATTTATAAATAACTTGAATAATTCTTAAATAGATGTATCTTTTGAGTCAAGCAGCAATTGATCAGTGAAGAACATTTCCTCACAGGGTTGAAGATTTTCATTGAAAAAAATGAACCAATACCATCATCAAGCATCGACTGTCTACAACTGTTGACTCGACCATTTGTATGAAAAATTTCGAATACAGGAGATTATGAATGAGTTGATGTTTGACGTTGGTGACCATTCCATCTTCAATCATGCTGACATCTTGCTGTGTAGTTGCCTTCGGAAATACCAATATCAAGATTCGTCCTTCTGGTCTATGTGCTAAGAATGTAAGCGATACTTCAAGAAATTTGCATATTGTGAGAAAGCAAGAGGTGAGCATCGGTTCATGCTCACCAAATTATAATGTTACTCAAGCCCTGTCTTCAATGATCAACAAATATGAGAATACACGACTGTTACTATCATTCAATGACACTGTACAATCCAACAATTACAAATGGCAGTCTGTTTATATGAGCTTAAGTATTATATATTTGTGAACAGGGCCAATAACTCTTACTAACAATCTTTTAAGAGAATTGCACACACACACACACACACACACACACACACATATATATATATATATATATATATATATATATATATATATATATATATATATATATATACTATGTACCTATCCACAGAGACTGTAATATAGATGTATGCACACCTACACAAACACGTACACATTTCTCTATGCACCTACATTAAGGGTGATGTAATGGTGAATTATTAATGATAAAATGTTGCTGTTGACTCATTTTTTTATTTTCACTTACAGACTTTTCACTTACAGACTCAAAATCCTATACCTATCACAAATGCCCACCATTTTCTACACAGTTGCTTATCGTCCACCTAAGAGTTGAAATCGCCCACCAGTGGACGATATCACCAAGGTTGAGAAACCCTGATTTAGTGAAATATTTCAGCATCTGTACGCATCAGCCTTACTCATGTTGTTACTATTTAACCGTGATTTTTTCAGATCAGTTTCTCACGTTGTTTTTTTAACACTTTTAACACAACATCCCAGATGCACTACTCATCAGCATTCCTTATGTTGTTTCTATTATACATTGATTTTCAGATCAGTTCTCTTTGTTGTTTTCATTGCAATTTTTCAGCTGCTCTTCTTGTGAGCCTTCCTCATGTTCTTTCTATTATGCATTGATTCTTTCCATCTAGTTTCCTCATCTTCATTTTTTTTATCACGTTATCAATATTTCAGCCGCTATACCTTCCAGCTTTCATTAAATGTCTGTTGTATTAGGTTACCTCTCTGGGAAATTTTATCAGTCACTAAGATGTAGTAGACACCTGAGGAAGGTCAAAGAGTTCAGTGGTCAAAACATTGAGATGGAAATAACTAAGATGAAGAACCTGGTCTGAAAGAATCAATCTATAACTAAAACATTTTGTGGAAAACAATGAAGAGGAGAATGTATGATCAAATGATTGATCAAATAATGGCAAAGCATCATTCCAGAATTTCACACAATTATTCTTGTTCAGTTAATATCTATAGGAAAAAAAATTGATCTCTGATTTTCTTCCCCATAAACTGAGTCAGTATTCTGTAATGAGATTTTCTAGAATTAATAGTGCACTTCTATTTTTATCGACAGTGGTGGTTTGTATTTTGGTATTACCAAGAATGAAGAGTCAGACCAAGCTTGAATGAATCTCTAGTTAGATAAATAAATAGCAGAACAAGGTCCAACCTTTCTTTGGCGTCCTACCTATTTA
>OY735211.1:34694230-34751730 GCA_963457665.1 Thysanoteuthis rhombus | reverse complement strand
GAAAAAAAAAAAAAAGAAATAGTATTTAAAGCAGCATGTATGAATGTACGGAGAGTAGTTCATAGTATTGCCTATAATTTTCAGAGGAGTGATTAACATTCAAAGAGTTTTTCAAACACTTGAACTCATTCCTGTTATTTCTATTGTTTCAGCTGATCTATTTCTGACCAAAGGTGAACTGGAAAAATCTCATATGGCTGGCCACATCAGGAATGAGGAAGATTAACACTACCTTCTCTCGGAGGAAGTCCAAATAATTGATAGCCAATGCTGATGGAGAGTAAGAAAATTCAAACAAGTGGCATACACCAATATCTTGACTAATCGTATAAGTCAAACAAGTTGTGAATTCAACTCAATGTGGTTTTTGCTGCTCAACAGGGAAATGGTATCAAAGTACTTGCCTAACAAAGAAAGATTTGTTTGCTACCGTTACTTGACACTACCAGGAAAATAAGTCCTCCTCTTTATGTATGGATTGTACACATGAGAAAGACCATATAATGGATAACAGGAAAAATGAATTCTATAGTACGTGGTATATATAGGTGTATGTAAAGAAGTATGTTGTATGTATTGATGATACCTTGAGAAAATATTCAACCACCTTTCACTGCTCTATATTTCTCATCTGTTTACAAAGACATTTAATCTCAAGACTTTTTTCTCCGTTACCCACAATATGGAGGCATAAGAAATATTTGTCATTCTTTGTCAAGTGTTGAGTATTTTCAGACCACTTGTAAGTTGTCTGTTTTTCTCTTGTATTGAAAAAATGCTTCTTTACATTGAATTCAGTCAGTTGGTCCTTCATTTTGACAATTACCAGAAAAGCATATTTCATTTCTACTACAATCAGGGTCCTGATAGTCTGTGAAGGATCAATGACCCAGTGGCCCCTAGGCTGAGCTTTAGATAGGCACACTCACCCTTCCCAAGAATTTTTTGAATGTGGAAATCACTTTCAAATTGAAAAAATTTAAAAAGAGAAAAAAACAAATCCCTGTCTAAATTGGTCCAATTGGCAACATTAAGCTCAAAAATGAAAAAAAAAAAACCTGAAAAAAACTGAAAACATTGAAATTGGCCACACATGATTCGGAAAATTGATGAATAAAATTAAGTAATACCCAAATTGGCTACCCAAAGTAAGTCAAGTGAGAAACCTTTCAAATGACTTTGTATTTACTTGTATACTAAAAAAATATTATGTAGCAAAATGATATTAGCAGCCTTCTGTATCAATTGTTAAAAAATATGCAAACAGATAATTAGAAAGCAGTCAGAGTGTGCATTGTCAGACAACGCCATTGTCCAGGGAAGTAATTGTACCCTAAAAATTGATTACTTTTTCTGTAGTTAATTATCCACCATTCCATGAAATTTCATTGAAATTCGTCAAGAACTTTTGGAGACATCATGTTGATAGACATAAAATTTTGGCTATATTATATGGTGTGGACATATAACTACAGTGTAAGGGATATGATTGTGTGTGGATCTGCCCACAAAATACAATCGCTTCTTTCATGGCCTAGTATCCACTTTTCCACCAAATTCTAAAGAAATTCACTGGGAACTTTTGGATATATCCTGTGAACAGACAAGAGCTTATACATTACTGAATGAAGAAAAAAATGGAAAAATATCTTTAAAATCCCCAAATCCAACCAACCGTTTCTTATCCTATTGCCCACTCTTCCAGAAAGTTCCATTGAAATTCATTATTGGGAACTTTTGGAGATATCGTGTAGACAGGCAGATGGGATGACAGGTGGAAAGACAGAAAGATAGATGGAAAGATGAGACCATATATATATATATAACTCTCCAACTTGGTAGGCACAGATAAAAACACCTACAATAAAAAGGAGAGAGAGAGAGGGAAAAGCCCTGGTCATTTACTCTGCCCAACCCTCCTCGCTGTTCCTTAAAAAATCTTGCACAATACATCCCTCAACCCTTTGCAGGAAAACACAAACAGTTTGCCACCGTCCTAATTTAATTAACAAGTATACCATCAAGAATGCGGTACTCAAGCTGTTTAGGAATGTAACTAGTTGCGACTGATTGATATTATTCATGACTATTACTTACCTGTGTCTGTCTCCTCATCCTCTTACTCCTCCAAACACCCCTTCCTGTCTGACCCTGGTCATGGCCGGGAAGGTGTTGCTGCACCAAAAAAGAAAAAAAAAATACTTTGTGGGGAAATAACTCCTGCGATGACATAAGACGACAAATTGAGCAGTAAACAAGACATTTGCTTCTCGTGGGTGTTCTATTGTGAATTTGTTCAAATGTTCACCTGGTATTGTTTGTGGATAGTATGTGCATGTATGTGAATGTAAACCTGAACGTTGATGTGTGCGAGTGTGTGCATGTTCTGGGCATATTTTTTTGTGTACAAATAAGCTGACAGACACATCATGAAATTTTCTTTAGCAAAATTTTCAATGAACATCTAGTAATAATAGTTTTGAATACTTTAAAATTAAACCATGGATTGGTGGTTATGTAAAATAGTTGGTAATTGGCAATTACAAAATGACCCACTAGTTGTAAAAAGCAGGTTCATATCATCAATGAAATAAGCATCTGAAAACATATTTTTTTCATCAAAATTTGATTTCTTTCTTCATTTGTTTTTCTTTTTACATTCTTTTTTATCAATTTTTTTTCCTTCTTCTCTTTTCTTTACATTCTTTTCTCTTATTTCTTTCATTTTCCCTTCCAACTCTCCCTCCTCCCTTCCTTTCTTCTGTTGTTTGAAATTTCCTTTTTCCATTTATTCCTTTCTATCTTTTTTTTTGTTCCCTTCTTTCTTTTTTTTTCTTTCTTTTGTCCATTCTTTTCTTCCTAGAGCCAAAATCTCTAACAAAAAGGACATTCAGTAGTTCACAATTCTCATCATCTCAACACAAAACAAAACACAAAATAACAGAGAACAATTCTACTGTGAACATCAGTATGTGTTTGTGTTTGTGTGCAAAATGTTTTTACTAAGTCACAACTAGGCTTATCTCTTTACAAAAGATTGGCACTGATAGTGTCTGTCTTCTTAGTCTTCAGAGAAAGATGGGATATCAGACAGCCATTTTGTCTCTCCTCTCTTCGAGTGTGTGAGTTTGTGTGTTCAGTTAATTGATTGATAAGATGGAATTTGATCATTTTTACTTGAAGCATCAATTATCAGAAATAGATAATTGGATATTTAGGCTGACTGGTAAGTTGTATATTAGCTTACTTGAAGTTTTAAAAATAATATACATAATACTTGTCTGTATCAGTAGCAACTATATCAGCTCCTCTCCCTTTCTACCCTCTTATTAAGCTACCTAACCTATCTTTTCCCTTCTTACCTCTTATTAAACTACCAAACATTCTTTTCTCCCCTCTTCCATCATACCCTTTAACTAAACTATCTAATTTTCTCTTCTCCCTCTCCATTCGTTCTCTCATTAAACTACTGAACTTTCTATTCTACTCTCTCCCTTCCTACCATGTGTCACTTACAGTATCAGTAGCAACCATCAGCCAAGCCTATTGTTGTACACAGGATTACCTTCAGCAAAGCGACAGGCCATGGATTAGGATGTATATATATATATATATGTGCGTATACATATATATATATATATATATATATATATATATATATATATATATATATATATATATATATATATACTTATATATATATATATATATATATATATATATATATATATATATATATATAGGAAGTGTCAATAGATGCTCACACTTACATAAAGTACATATATTTGGATATTTATAGATAATTCCTGGTAATACGATCATTTCTCCTTGATGAAGTAATGTTATCATAGAGCTCTCTCTAAATAAGGTTTGTGGAATATGAGTTTCTAAAGAAATGTGTCTGGTATAAATTGGTTTAGGCTTATACTGGGCTCCTGTAAATCAACCAAAGTGTTCCTGGCTCAATTTAAAACAATTATCTGATTTTAAGGTTTGATAGCAGTTAGAGATAATTTCTTTCCTTAATTACATGATATGTGTTTGAGCTTTATTTAGAGTTTATTCATTATTTAGTTTTTCTTATTATAGTTCATGCTTATTTCCCTGATTTTACAGATTGATGATAGGTGTTGAAAATTCCTTGAATACATGGCTTCTACCTGACAAGTTTTATCTCATTGATTGGGAATTAAGACATGTTTATTTTCTCCAATGTGTTGGCTAGTGAAACAAATTGATGATTGAATAAAGATTACCATTTAACTCTTAGATTCATAGACAGCTTGTAACCACTGGAACTCTCCAATGGATAGGACACGAACTCTTAGGACTCTCTTATGAATTGAATCAAAGAAAAATAAAAAATGATACCTGTAAGTACATGGGGTGGGGACAATTTTAATCATGAGTTATTTCCCTTTAGTTATTTCTTTTTTTTTTCAAGAATGAATTTATTATCATTTAGAGTGCCTGGATCCCTCTTAACCCTTTCTATACTAACCTATCTAAATGCTTAATGACTGAATTCTTAAAAAGAAATGTATTCATTTTTATATAAAAAATTCTTTCGTTGAATCAAAATTTTCCCATATTTTGAATAATCAAAATCATGACGGAATACATTTTATCATATTAAGCAATCATCCTTGGACAGATGAAAAACATGGAAATAGCTGATCACTTCACTTACATGAGGCATAGTTTTATCCAAGAGCTGATATTTGATAAATAAATACTATTTTAAAATTACTTGATTTAATCTAAAAACCGAAGAGGAATGATTGTAGAATTACCTCACAATGCCTCTTACTCCAGGAGCATCAGAATTGTCAGAGTTGAAGTGGGCACTTATTCTTTTTATAATATTGAGGAGAGTCATTATAACTGTAAGAGTTATTTAGACAACTGAATTCATTTTTTGTATTGCTTTTGTTTAGGGTTTACCATAAGTCCATATTTTTCTAGCTATGTCCTAGGTCTCAAAATCTTCATCCTGAAGGAATGTTCAAAATTCTTCAAAAGACTGGAATTTGAACTTCCATCATCATCTCCATGGGAAAAGACATGAACTGTAATGTTGAGTGAGAGAAAGAACGTGTGTACGGCGTTGTCAACTTTTGAGGCTATCACATAGTAGTACTATGTACTGCTTTTTCTTGTTCTCCAGCCACAAACATACATTTTTTTCATATTGATATTACAGCCATAAATGAAATATTGAAAGTATACCTTTTTTCTTGTGGCTTTTTTATACTGTGGAGCAATCATTTTTCTTACCTTGCATTCAATGTATTTTAGCAATTTTCAGCCATAAACCAACCAGTGTCTCTATATTATTTACGAGTGTTGACAGCTATGATGATGACCAGGGAAACATCCTCTTTTTTGAATTTTCAGAAATGGCAACCCTATACTACAGGAGCATGAAATTGCCCGAGTTCAAAAGGGAACTTATTCCTTTTGTAATTTTGAGAACTGTCATTATCATTCATTAACTGTATGTTCTTCTTCTCACAAAGAACTATCAATAATTGGAACATCCTACAGGATTATGACCCAAATATACTGGAAACAAGTACATTTAACAACTTCAAGAACAGATATGACAAGTACATAATGAAAAACAAACCTAGAAACCAACTAAGAAAACAGTTTTAAATAGACGTGCAGAGTAAAGCTATGAACACAAATATATGCATCATTAACTCACCAAAGAAATTTCCTATGACAAATTTCATGTAATTTATAAATAATTTTGGTTAGGGTTTTTTTTTCTTTTCCTTTTTCTAACAGATAGTTCTAGATATGGGCCTGAAAAATTCTTGAGTAGCGGTATTTCAAAGCATTTACTTTCAAATACAACATACAACAATAGTTTTTTTCTTCATAGAGGTTCCTCAGTATTGGATGAAGATATCAGGATAAACTTCTAGTCCTACCTCTCTTGATGCAATGAGGAGGTGCTGTCTGAGGGCAGATCACAAGAAAGAATTGTTTTTGGACTGAAGGTGTTGAAAAGTCAAACTGAAGAGATGTAAGATCACACACACGTGTTTTGCTTTACTAAACAAAGTCGTTCATATGGATTTAACTGGCTTTGCATTTGTAGCCTTTTGTCTGACTTGTGTAAGCAGCTTCATTTTTCTTCTTATTTCTTAGCCTTTTGGTTGGGATCAGAGAAGTGATCTGAATCTCCTTGGTTATTTGTGGCCAAGGGTAAACAACCAGCTAGTTCCATGCCCATTGCACTTAAAGGGTTAGGATCAGGGTCAATTCCCAATGCCTAAGGCATGCCATAAGGTAAGTTCCCTTGGAACTATACAATTATGTATGCATGTGGGGCCCATAATAAACTTGAGCTTGTGTCGAATTTGCCCTTGTGGAGAGGCAAAATAAATATACCCTTCAATATATTCTCTCTCAATAAATATCATAGAATATTGATATGCACACAGTTTGAGCCATATTTTCCTTACAATGAGGCCTGGTCTTTATGAAGAGCTTGTATGAAAATGTACCCTGATGTACTGGCCACTTATCAACAAGCCCCTAAAGATTAAACCTTTGTTTTTTTATCAAATACTGATTTCTTAAAAGAAATTTTCTAACTTTACAGCATATATATCTCTATATATCTGTAAGTGTTAGTATTTTGTTTATCATTTTTTATAAGTTTTAAAGATATATCTTCTTATCAATTCCCGTTCTCTTATGTTTTTCAGATGTTGTTTGGAAAATGCTGAAGGAAGTAGCTAAAGCTTGTGTATCATTAAATCAGAGATGTTGCTAGAGATTTGAGGGTAGAGGGGCCTCAGCTCCTAAAGGGGGCCCCTTCCAATATTTAGTGAAATTTATCCGTAGAAATGCAGTAAGCAAACTATTTTTAAAGCTTTAGAGGTAGGGGGCTCCAGCGAGGGCTCAGGGGGTGCATTTTCAAACACATCCTGACCCCTCATCAACATCTCTTCATTCAATGCCCCTTTTGAACACAAATTTTTGTCTTTGTTGGTTTCAGCAAGATATGTTGATCAGGTTATTCTGCTTTTCTCTGATGCATGTTACACCCTGTGATGGATTATTTATGACATGGGCCCCCAGGCTAAGCTTTAGTAAGGCTCCCCCTAACCTTGCCGGTCCTGCCCTACTATTTGTTGAATAGAATAAAGTGACGTTAAGTCACACTGAATAACTTATATTGCTGTAATATGTACTATATAAAATGTTCTACAAGTATAAAGTTTTTGAACTAATTTAAAACCTTTTATTCATTATTTTTGGTTTGAGAAAACAAAATAATATTTGCATCATTCTATATATGGAAAACGATATATGCTTAATGAATAGAAAGAGTGCTTGATGTAGAATGATGGTTTGCAGTTTAGTCTCACAGGCTATTGCTAGGTGAGTTTGATGCTCACTGAGTGCTCCTCTACTCTGGGCTTGTGCCAGACTAAGCTAGACTGTGTGACCATCTATTAAGACGAGCATAGGCCTTTAATTCTTTAATCTTTTCTCATCCTGGCCACCACCTTTCATTTTCGGTGATTGACAGCTACTTTTACTCTGATTCGATATCTATTGGTATAGATGTTAGGTTGCACCAATATTGTCTTTATTTGATATTCATAAGATTCATATAATAATATTGTGAACCATCATCATTAATTTTTCAATAGTATTTTCTTTCATCCTAATTTTTCTCAATCGCTATTTATCACAACTTTATTCAGGCTCATCACCACCGTACCTTGTTGAGGCGGGTGGCCAGCCACTTCAGAGTTGTTCTGTTGTTGTTTAGCAAGTCAGAGTTAACTAAATTAGGTGAGAGTAAGCAGTTTTGTAGAATGTGTTCAATATTTTGCACCCTTTCATTACATTCACAAGATACACTGGTCTTTAAGCCCCTTCCCCCCTTGACCATATTGTCTTCTGTCTAACAAACTCCCGCTCTCGTTCTGTCAAGAGTGCATCACTTGAATCTGGCCAGCAGTGCCCCATCTGCCAGCCTTTTTATAGAGTCTTGCACTGCCTTGTATTGGTGAGTTTTTTTCATTTCCATCTGTAATACGTGTGTGAAGGAACTCATATACAGTAGTAGTGTTTATATCTACAAACCTTACTGGCCAGGAAGGGGATCCATTTCTTTATTTTATTGTTCTGCTAAAAAGTTTAACATGCGGGTTTGCCAGACCCATGCAAAGCCGGTAATTGGTCTGGGCCAGATGGGAAATCTATGCCTTATTTCAAACTGCTTGTTAAGTATTTTTGTAATCAATGCTAAATACATATGATTTATGTATTGGTATACATGTTGTGTACATGACGTACTTACAAGTGAAAAAAAGAAAAAGAATTTAAGAACAAGTTCAACTGAAAAGAAATGATAGAAAGCAATTTTATTCAAAGTGTGTTTGAGACAAAAGAGGATGGTATTGTAATAAACGAAAAAAAATTCAATAGCATTTGCCAATACCAGGAGGAGTAGGCCCCCTCAAAATGTGTACATCTGCCCCCTTCCCAGTTCTCCATAAAACGAATTATCTCAGTTACTGAACTTCTATTCCTGAATATTCTGTCTCTCCCCCTTTCATTGCTGACCTGATAATGGACAATTCCCCCCCCCCCTTTTGAGGGTTAGTGTTTGTTATGTAGGTTGATCCCTGATTTTTTTGGTCAATCTCTTGAGCCAAAATGTAACCAACCAGTAAAGAAAACAAATGTCTGTGGTGCTCTGAAAGAAAGTGTTTTTGTTTATCATTTGGACTGGAATCCGGATTCTGAAACATTAGCAGGTTGTTTGAGTGACCATTCCACAAGTGGCTTTTGTTCATCCTCTATATAAGAAGTGCCTTTTCTTACAACAGGCAATTCTCAACAACATATGTTTTCATTCCAAGAACACTCCCTGAACCATTTGTTATCATAGAGGCAATTCTCTTTAGGAAAATGGAATTTTTTTGAAACGAGACCGAGTGATACAAAAATTTCACTCTAAAGCCACCAATAAAATACTACATACGTATTAGAGTTAATTCATGCTGTTTGGTAACTGTTTCCCTGAAGTGCATACAATTCAAGGTATTTACTACTTCAATGAGCAAAATAACCTTGAACGTTTAATTTTTTAAAAGTTTTGAATCTGCCGCTATAAGTTTGCAGATGAGCTACAGTTCTTCAATCTGGGTTTAGACTGTGGTTTGAAACCAAATTATTTTATTTTAAATTATTTTCAATACTGAATAACCAATCAAAATAATAATATCATATCTAATTTGGATACATTTCTTAGTATAGATAATTAATTACTTTGACAAAAGAATATTCTTTTGCATAAATATATAAATGAGAGTAATGTTGATACCTCAGTAGTCACTTGCTGTGACTTGATTCCTAACCATAACCACCAAAAACCTCTTATGTGATGATGATGATGATGATGATGATGACGACGACGACGACCACGACGACAACGACGATGACAGGTCTGATCAGTCACCTTATGGAAACCATCCTGTGAACAATATATTTTTGCAGCATGCTGTGTTGAGGGTGATCAATTTAAAAATTGGAAAAAGGGATGCGCAATGAATAGATTATTTCTCTGCCTTTTCAATGGGTGGTGATCACCAAAAAAGTCAGAATTTTTCAAAAAACTAGTGGGCACAAACTAACAGACCAATTTAGTGCAAACTTACATTGTAAATTGACTCCCCTCCCACTGAAAATTTATTGATGGGACGGGGAATTTAGAAGAAAAAAGTTTTTTCTATACATAATAAGGAGTAAATGTTTAGATTTTCAGCCCTCAAGCTGTATTGGTACGGCCTATAAGTGAAATATACAAATACAGATTGACTTGAAAACTGAAGAAGCCAGTATTCATAGTTTTTGATGACAGCTTTGGTTAATGGTTTAATGGCTAGGATGAGAAGGGCATGGTTGAAATAGTGTAAGCCACAGCACTGCTGTGATATGTGAGGATAATGAGAGGAGGGCTGAAACACTGTGGAGACTTACTGTTGCTCAAACTTTAGCGAAAACCACAATGCAACTGGTAATAATAATAATAATAATAATGATAATAATAATAATAATAATGATAATAATAATAATAATAATGATAATAATACTACTACTAAAAAAAAAAATTGAATGCTGCAAATCAGAAGGAGTACAAAATCAGTCATGACCGAGTAGGATAGATGATCCGTAGAGAATTGTGTAAAAGGCTGATTTTTGACGATGTATCGTAGCAGAGGCTAACATGTTGCTTTTGTTAAGCTTAAGGAACTTGCCCTGAAAACTGTAATAGTTTCAAAGAGTTAGAGTAAAAATTTCAAAAAAAATTTCATTATATCATTGTATATTTCCTATAATTAAAGATGTGTATTCTGAGAAACAAGCTTCCCCTCAGAATATC
Organism: Thysanoteuthis rhombus; assembly: GCA_963457665.1. Classification (NCBI taxonomy): domain Eukaryota; kingdom Metazoa; phylum Mollusca; class Cephalopoda; order Oegopsida; family Thysanoteuthidae; genus Thysanoteuthis; species Thysanoteuthis major. The sequence continues at coordinate 34,741,310 of OY735211.1, read as the reverse complement.
TGAATAAAAATGATCTCTTTGATGTCTGCTATTTTCATTTTCAAGTGATGATTAATGTATGGAATTGTGTGCTGTAATGTCTGCCTCTTCCAGTAGATTGAATATCAAGAGGATCGGGTTCAACATTAACTGTTTTGCAGTCATGTGATTTTCTGACTAGAATTTGTACTCAGCCAAAGGTTAGGTGTACAATCGTCTCATATTCGTTGTAGAACGTTTTTATGTTGTGGCCAGTTCTCTTCTCTCTGAAGAAAACATTAGCTAAAGATGACAAATGAGTGGAAGTGACTCTGAAAAGAATTGCACTATGAAGAGTTTAGTGAAACATGAAATCTTTTATATTTTTACCTAATACATATTCCTCGGGATTCAAGTAACTTATTTCAGGAATAAAGGAGGAGGAAGAGGGGGAGAACGGGGGAGGATAACAATGATACCAATGATGATACTATGAAGAAGGAAAGCTGGAACCATCCAGACATTAGCGTAAACAAAACCAGGTAGAATACTGAGCAGAGGGCTGGAGTATTTAGGACCCTTGCTGTCACTTGATCTCCAGTGAAAGCCACCAGGTACAACCGGTGTGAAAACTCATTGAATGATGAACCATGATAAGAGAATTGACTATTCAATGAAGAATTGGAATCATCCTGACAACAGCCTTCCTAAACTCAGCTACAGTACTGAGGGGAGTTTGGGAATCCATCTGATAATGGAAATTTGCTCCACAAAGTTTCCCTCCGGTAAATTACCCCCCCCCCCAAAAAAGCTGGTTGTAGGCTTTAGATATTTCACTCTAGATGGTTTTAGACTATGATTTCCGAAGAGTCCCATGATTTGGGAAGCAGAAAACATATTTTTACAACTGAACAAAAAGTAACATTTAGAATTTTCAAGTACTGAAGGCTTTCGTTATTGTAATGATAATATTTGCATAGCTAAAACTAAATAAGATAAAATTGTCATTCATTTTTTCGACATTTATTGCATTTATTTTGATAAGGGGTTCAATTTTGTTTTAAGTATACCTATAATATAAAAATATCACATTTTAAAAACAATGTTCATCACATATTGTTCTATGATAGAATTCATGAATAACTGAAGTTAACATTATCTATTTATTTCTCTTGTAGAATACAATTTATCTTCATCCTAATTTCTAATTTCTTTTTATCGCAACGGTACTCAATTTAAATCATACATGTCTACAAAAGAAACAAACACCGTGTTACTTGTTACTTTAGGAAAGTCTCCAAAAAGTTTTCACTAATTTGAAAGAGAATTTCACTGAAACACGTCCCTCTTCTAAAACCTTCATTGTGGAACTTAGGGGAATTGAAGGCCAAGCGCACTAGACACAAATTCACTCTCAAATATGTAGCCGAAAAAACTAACCGATGCGGATTAATGCAGCTTTTTTATACAAAAGGGTAGGGTCATTGCTTCATAACATTTCAGTCAGAGCAAGCTAAAACGGATATATCACTCTTGTCTATGCCGCTCAAAGTTTATTTAGACCAGAGTAATATTAGACAAAAATGATTTAGACAAAACTGATTCTTGCTAAAGTGATATAGACAAATCTATCTAAAACCAACTTAAATGTCTCATTGGCCCAGTGTTGACAAAAGTTTGGTTCCTTCATGGACAAACTTTGAATACTGGAGTCACACCTCTGAGAATTATTACTCAAGTCGAGGTTTTACGACAGATGTTGTGTATTTTCAGCAAGCAATAAAACTTATTTGTCAACTTGTTTGTATGTGAGACCATACAACGTTGAGCTTTCTGATTATTCTCCTCATATCTTTCATCCCTCCTTTTGTTCCTCCTCATTCATCTTTGCCATGTAATGAACAATGTTGAGAATGGAAGGGGGTGCTTATGCTTAGAGGGAAGCAAAATTAATTCATCCTTTCACTATAAATGTCATTCATTCATTTCTTTCCTCTCACAAATCTGCAGCCAAAATTTAACTGAAAGTGGTTGTAGACAATAGGAATATAAACCGCAAAAATAATCAATAACTATGATAATAACAGATATATTAGTTTTAATTGCCATTGCATTTTATCATAGTTAATATAAACATATTCCATAGGTGATGAATCACTTCAACAAAATTATATGCGTTAATGTCAGAAACATATATGTGAGCTGTAATGATGATATCTTAGTTGACAATATTCTGAGAATTTCCAAGGATTCAGCAAGTAATAATAATAATAAGAGTAATGAAACTGTTTCTGAATGTAGCGACTTGAATAAAAATGGCATTGGCTCTTGAGCAGAGTTGCGAAATCAGCCATTTTTCGGTCAGACATGGCTGATTTTTTTCCCTATCTAGCCACAAATCTAGCCATTTGAAAAAAATAATAACCAAGTTTAAAAAATGTACAATTTCTATCAAGAATTTGTTCCAGAATCGTAGTGCATAATTATATCATTTGATAAGTGGGTTTTGAATGAGTATATATAATATTCTTTGCAACAAAGTTTGCTAGAAATTGAAAAATTTAGACGATTTTAGCCATTTTGAAAGACAGTTTAGCTATATATAACAAACCATACCAGTGATGCACACAGACTTTCAGAAGGGCAGGGGCACAGTAGGAAAAAAGGGCACTCCGACATTTAGTGCCATGATCCCCAACTTGAGGGCCGCGAAACCCTGAAGCTTGACAAATGTTCCCTCAACTCAGCCCTGCTTGTATCATTTTATGCATAGCATAAACATGAAACAAAATACACTTATCAATTCATATTTACAAATGTAATAATAAGACTTTAATATAACAGGCATGTATACTTAACAGGAAAAAATACCACTAATTACAGTAATACATGATAGATGATAGCTATCTAACTGCACCCAAATATAAGAATAAAACTTAAATATTACCACTACTACTACAACCACAAATTACCATAACATATGATAGATGATAACGGCACCTATATATACTAAATAAACTTTACTCCAACCTCTACTACTACCAACCCCACCACCGCCACCGTAAATTGCAATAACATTATGATCTATTTGCAGAAACCGGTAGCTGAAAGCAAAGTGCTGGTAACATGTCTTCCATTAAAATATATTTTTTAATTCAGACTAAAAGGACACTTTTGATATGAAGAAGAAAAAGGACAGGGGCTCTAGAACCCCCCCTTCCCCCATGCACATGCATGAACCATACTTAGCTCACTGATGGGTGCAGCTACCGAATGTTTCTCACCCAAAATTCAACTGTCAGTAGCAGACTTAGAAAGCACACAAGCAGCCATATTGTTCAAATCTCTACTATTGATTGAAAGATCTTGTTGCAGACTAGGCAGACAAAATCTTCACTTGTAGAAACGGATGGAAGCTGCTTATTATCTTTGAATTCAGGAAGAATTCTGTACTTGGGTGATCTCTACTCGGATCCATATTGGTTCTTATTCAATATGTCTATGTAGAAGCCATTGTGAATGCCTCGTTTCTCAAGCCCAACAATAGGAAAAAAATGATTTCTTTTTAAAATCTTGCTGAAGAAGAAACACTTCCTCTTAAAAGAGAAAAATAAATAAATAAAATGCAGGAAGCATGCCTACCATTATGCTTTAGGATAATCAATAACATTTCCATAAAACATTGCTATCACGTACATAGAAATAAATGGACCATGAACATTATATCTTTATGATAGAGAATAAAACTTCATTGTATGTTGCTATAGTTGAAGGAAAGTATATTCTCAATACTTGACGGTGATAGTGGATTTTAGTTTGATTTATAAGAAAAGAATTTACACTGTTATTTTACATTTCACCTGAACATCTCGATAATAAATTGATTGTTCACAGCATCCTGTAGTGCGACATATCTTCCATCATCACAAATAATTCAAGCATTCAAAAATCCCTTATTTAGATGAAATACATATGATATTTAGTGAAGAGATAGAATTAATTAAAAAACTTTAAAAAATTCCCATTCATAAGAATCCATGCCTGAAATGGATGTAATATCATTCAGGGAAACATTCAGGAAAGAATAAACATTATAAACCAGTATTAAATAATGTGTTACAAATTTTCACCCAAAAATAATAATAAAGATTGCTCTTTTAAAACTAGGACTCATACAGTCAGATTCACTGCGTATTAGGAATCAAAAAAATAATGTTGGCATTTGCATAGATACTTGTATGGCTGTTATTTTGGATTTTCAAAATGGTTGCTAGAAAATACATAATTTGTACTTTCTTTGCTTCTAGACAACCTAGAAACTTAATTAAGTATGCTAATTCTTGGTTTTTAGGGTCAATGAATCCAATAAAACGTATTTGGGATAGAGCAGTGATAAAAAGTTATTGAAGACTGTTATCTTGACATTTGTGATATAACTTTATTACTTAATACATGTTGCAAGTCTTTGAAGTTGTAAGTATATACATAAAGTTTATAAAGCAAGAAAGTAGCTTAGTTATCAGTTATGCTATATGCTTTGAAAGATCCTCATCACTGCCAAGAGTGTCATTTTCAGTATTATAATCTGCAACATATTCGCAGCTGCTTTCATACAAACAAAAGTTTGAGCAAGCCAAGTTATGTCTTCTGTTTGAACACCTCTTGGTGTGTAATAGGCTTTATACTGATTTCTGACCAATTCTACAATTGCCTACAGGGCCAGTGGAACCTTTATGGTGGCAGGTAATGTCTCTCTCTGTTCATTCTGATGATAGTTATGTTTGAGTAGGTCGAACAGGACATATCACAGTGGCTTGGCACCGCACCCCACTCAGTACACGCACACGTTCAATGTGCTATTCAAGGGCACCAACAGTAGGAGGCAACTTGCCACTTTCTGCCAGATGTTCGCAAAACAGATGACACCTTGGGTAAGGAATTCTTGTTATATGGATGCCCTTTGGTCAGTGCATCAAGTGTGCAAAGTAGGACAATGTATCCTTCACATCCTGAGTTGGCTTGCTTTCATTTTTGCTGTCAACTTTCTTGTTCTCTTTAAATCACTTGGGTTTTTTGCCTACTCTAAAGAATCTTGTGCAAGGTATTCAGTCAGATCAGCTTCCATCTTTTCATGAGATAGGAAGTGTCCCATTGGTATGTGTTGAAAATTTGTATCGTTAGCAATCTGGTATTGAATGGTATGTTTGCTTGGTTGTTTCTCCCTTGTTTTCTGATTCAAAGAGTCTGCTTTGTAGGTGACAAAAACCAATCAACAACAGCCATTTTCAGAGTCTCAGAGGGTTTTGGGGATGTTTCTGATTGGCCAAAATGATCCTTAGATGTTGGTTCATGTGCACGTGCATCTTGATTAGTTTCATTGTTTTTTTTCCAGGCAATGTATGGGCTTTGATTTAATTGAAACAAAGGTAAAATTTAATCAAATTTAATGAAAACAATGTTACAATACTTCATCAGATAATAATAATGATGATTTTAAACCAGTCTTTCAGACTACTGCCCCATTTTAAAGCATATATTTCATTCCCTCCTGCCCCATCTGTAAAGTTGGACAAAAATGATGCATTGAAAAATGAATTTTGATAGAACTTTTTAAAAAAAAATCAAGCTTTTATTTTATAACCAAAAATCATAAAAATAGAAAGTGTTTGAACTTCAAACAGCTCTACAGTAAAATCAACTTTTTAGACATGATTTTATGCACAGGAGGCATTTGTTATCTTTGTCCCTTGCCCCCCCCCTCTCCAACTGTTGACTCCCAAAGCCCTCTGCTGTCTTTCCTTTTGCTTTCCTGTACCCCTCTTGAATCTTCCAACACCTCTAAAGGGGCAGTGGCACCCACTATGGGAATCACTGTTATAAATACTGCATTTTTTACCCTTCATTGGTCTACTTTAAAAACAGACAGTTGGTTATTAAACCTAACTGTGTGTGCGTGCATGTGTCTACATGTGAGTGTATGTGTATCTGTGTTTGCAAAAGTGTGCATGCATGCATGTGTATTTGTGTCTGTGAGTGACTCTGTGTGTGTGTGTGTGTGTGTGTGTGTGTGTGTGTGCCTGCCTGGGAATGTGTGTGTATATCTATGTCTGGGGTACACTCGAGTATATGAATATGTATCAGTGTGTTTATATGTGCGTTTTATCAGACCTACTTGCATATTTAGACTCTGTGTGTGTGTATGCGTGTGTCTATGTTTGTGTCAGTACGTGTCTGTTATTAGCATCTGCTGATATTTTTAGCTAGCCAGACTCCCTTAGAAAACTGAAGAAACCTATGCTGATATTGACGCAGTTGATGGTTTCTGATAAAACATGTTATTCACAAAAATGATTGCAAAAATACATTAAGATTATTATTGACAATATAATACAATCATAAGGTTGTCTTAGCAATTCAACTCAACAAATGAAAAAGCCAATGTAGTTCATCAAAGATTAGATATAAAGAAACATTATTTTGATTTCAATCAGTTTTATATCCACTGTCATCACAAATCACTATTTGATCAAGAAATGGATTGTTTCTGTTACGCTTCTGCAGCAAAGAACGCATCTCAAATCAGCAAAGTCTCTGGTTTTCCTTGAGTTACGTAGGAACCCATATATTGAGCTTACTTTACCAATTTGCCTTAGATGGTTGGCCTAAAATTGTCAAAATGCCAACAAACAGCATCTACGGCATTTCTCTGACACTCTGGGTTTTGTTTGACCAACGTTTCCACTTATCTATTTTCAATTGCAGATGGACATCCTCTGCCTTCTTGATCTCCAGAATTCAAATTTCCAATATGAAGCTTTTGGAACCAATGCCACACTGTACAATCAGGGTGGTTCCTTCACTCCTTGCTAGGTTGATATTGAAAACTGTTTGAAAGGATTATATGCAACTCTTCTCTTTTCATTTTCTGGTTTAGGGGGTAAACACCATCTATAGGTAACTGTGGAAATGAATAGTGAATATTAGTCAAAAGAGCACATTTTGATCATTATAACTATATATATTGGTAATGAAGTAGGACATGAATAAAAGTTTGCATTATTTTCCAAACAATGATATTTCTTTCTAGATCTGCCTCCAAATTTAATTAATTCTTTACTAGCCCATTGCTCAACCTTCCACAGAATGGTATCAAAATTCACAGAGAACTTTTGGAGATATTGTGTGGACAAATAGGTGAACATAAAGAAAGACAGATTGACAGGGACAGACACAAGTGAATACATTTACCTCTTCCAACTTAGTTGTCAGATGTACACGAACAAGTTGTGGGAAAATAATTGTTCTTTACAAAACTATGTAAATGACTTACTCTAATATTTTAGGAGCATGTTTCATTTTGTAGTACAATCACCTTTCAATGAGTTGAACATTTTTGCATAAATAAATATGAAAAATGATGTGGCAAATACTTGAAACTTTATGCAAATGCACAATCATATACACACATACATACATACATACATACATACATACATACAACCATATAGCATATACTTACACATAGAAGCATACACAAACTCGTATGAATGCACAGATGCTCTTACATATATATTTAAACAGAGAAAACAAGTCTTTTTTTCCGTCAACATTTATTTTTAAGACATCAATTCGAGATTCAGGAGAGAGGGAGTGGGTCTTATCTTTCAATCAGTATTTTTCATTCACTTTTTTCAATTCATTTTATTTGGGCCAGAAAAATTTTCATTTCATTTTTCCTTATGAATATCTAAAGATATATTTCATCCAAAATATTTTTGGGGTAAGGCTTCCTTCCCATATCTTTCCTTGTGAGAGCCAATTTTTTTCTCTCCTACTTTTCTTGTTACAGAATACAGCAGGAAGCCAGAGATCGGAGTGATAATGGCTGTAAAGATGTCTCACATTCACTTCTTTTCAGGAGAGGTTGATAAATGGGTTTGCATTTTGCTTCTAACTCAGTAGGGAAAAAGAAAAGGCCAACTACCAAGAATTACTAGAATTACTTATTTTCTGGAGGGGACATGTGGATAAACTATGAGGGTAAAAAATATTCGGCACATTCCAAAGATTTCTGCTTTTTATATACAACTTTTCAAAGTTCTTTGATTTTTTGTACTTTCTAATCTTAAGTCCATTTTTTAATCTTTGGCTGTATAAGGAGGTTAAAATGAACTTTTTGAAATGCATTATATATATATATATATATATATATATATATATATATATATATATATATATATATATATATATATGTGTGTGTGTGTGTGTGTGTGTATTGTATCATTACAACAAAGAGTGCATGAAGAAGGTAGGAGGACACTGAAGAAGATTATGTAAATTGCATCGACAGATACTGGGAAATATGTGACTGAAGTGACACAAAATTTTGTTGAGAAGTTTTTCAATGTTAAGTGTTTAAAGCTGTAAAGCTTCCTAAACTATACATATATACATATTATTGTGTCATCAACAGACAGCTGTTTCGATGTATTACATCTCTTCAGTGTGGCTGTAGACTTTCCATTATCCCATTCAGTACCGCGAGGCAGAATTGGAACCTTCACTTCAGACCTGCAGGCCGATATCCTACATCTGGACAACGGAACTGGACAGTCAGTAAGGCTGAATTTAAGCGATATATTTATTTACGCAGAAATCCTTCATCCACCAGAGTGCTCTATTCCTATGAAAGGGGGCAGCTGCAGGAATATATATGGTCCAGAAAGCTTTAAGCACTAAACATTGAAACACTTTTTCAAAATTTTCATGACCTCAATCACTTATTCCCCAATATCTGTCAATGCAATTCATCTAATTTTCTTCTGTATTTCTTTCCCCTGTTTTACATATACTTTGTTATTATGGTACGATGTGTAATTTTTCTCTTGAGGAGATCATCAGTTGTTTACCATGTAACTGTTTCTGGAATTTAAAAATTTAAAGCTCATTTCATACACGTAGTTTGTTATTTTATATAGGGTATTATCATGTGTATTGTATATAGATACTATTTTATACTACGTATCATTAAATTTTTTTGAATTAAAGCTCACTCACATAAGTTACCCAAAAAAGGTATGTAACTATGAGAGATCAATAAAAATAACAACAGACATGGCTGGCTGTTTGTGTCACTTTTATTAAGTGTTCACCCATGTGAACATCAAATCTGCACTATTTGCATAGGAAAACTTCTTCGAGTTGATCAAAAAATATATAAATATATATATATATATATATATATACATACATGGGTGTCTGCAGTCACTTTTCCAAAGGGGGTGCAAAAGAATATATTGGGGGGGTATATATTTGGAATATATCTAAGCAGCAACCCAATTATCAGCAAAGAATAATACCATTTTTTAAAAAATGGGTACGAAACAATTGTACCAAAATATCATCATTTATTGATTGAAAGGTTCCAACATACAAACCCCTTCACCCTTGAGAAGGCCTGATTAAGAGGGGGCCAATGTCCATTTTCCCCCTTCCCCACCTAGTAGACACTTATGTATATATGTGATTATAAATTATGTTATAATACATTGAAAATCTCCCATGAATATATCTAGACAACATAAATAGAATAAACAATCAAAGAAAATGAGATTACTGCAGGAATCAAACCTGTGACTGATAGGGTAGCTGCTTCAACATAGCATTGCTCTCACCATTGAGCTAAACAGCCACTGGTAATGTAATGCCCCAAATAACTGTTTCAATTCCAATCGTATTTTTGTTTATTCACCGTCTATAACTGCTATTTTGGTTTATTTCAAGGCAGACAATCATGTTATTAAGAAATGGATATATAATCCAACAGAATGATTATAAATTGCGTTATATTATATTGGAACAATATACATAGAGAGTGTACCCCTCAAGCTTTTATCTTTTAATAGCAACTAAGGTTATTATCTGAAAGTCATTTAAACACAGATAACAGAGATCTAATGTTAAATATCAAATAATGCTTCTCTTGTAATTTCTACGTACATAAATACATTTTATATATATATATATATATATATATATATATATATATATATATATATATATATATATATATATATGTATATATATGGTGGCACCTCGAACAGAGCCAGAGCCACTTGACTGATGATACAAGACAATTACAAGACTCATAAGCAAAAGGTAACAAGTTGCACTAACAGTGACAGACTTTTGGCTCTTTGAAGGCATCTATGGCTATTTGGCTGTGGAGAACTTTGCCTTAGCAACAAGGCAGACAGAGACGGTATACAAGCTAATGTTTTCATTTGACAAATGTTACAGGAATTAAATAACATTACATTATAGGTGAAGACTCTCTCTCTCTTTCTTTTTTCTCTCTCTCTCTCTCTCTCACTCATTCTCACTTATTTACTTTCTTTCTCTCTTTAGCCTTTTCTCTTTATTTTCTATTTCTTTTTTTCATTTTCATCTTTATTTATATCTCTCTCTTTCATGGTTTTTATCTTGTTTTGTCTCTCTCACTCTCTAGTTTTTCTTTTTCTGTCTTTTTTTTCTTTTTTTCTTTCTTACATTTTTTTATTCTTTCTTTTTCACTTTCTGATTTTATACTTTCTCTTTCACTCTTTTTATCTTGTTTTCTCTCTCACTCTTTAGCTCTAGCTGCTTCTTTCTCTTTCTTTCTTTCTGTTTTTCTCCTTATGACTTTATATCTCTCTCTTTCACTCTTTTAATCTTACTTTGTCTCCCTCATTCTTTTGCTTTTTCCATTTCTTTCTCTCTTTCATTCTTTCTGTCTTTCTCTCCATGACTCTATATCCCTCTCTTTCACTCTTTTTATCTTGTTTTGTCTCTCACTCTTACGCCTTTTCTATTTCTTTCTCTTCCTTTCTTTTTTCTGTCTTTCTTTTTATGACTTTATATCTCTCTCTTTCACTCTTTCTATCTTGCTTTGTCTCTCTCACTCTTTTCCCAGTGGCATAGAGGGGAAAGGGGCAGTCACCCCCACGCACAGGTGTGAAGAGACGCAAAATTTCCTCTGGGCTATAATGCCCGTTGAATAATAATTATGTCTTTGCAACGCCCCAGCTTCAACCTCTTCTCTTTCTTCCTATTTCATTCTTTCTTTCATTCTGTCTGTCTTTCTCTTTATTACTTTATATATATCTCCTTCACTCCTTTTATCACACTTTCTCTCTTCCACTATTTAGTCTTTTCTCTTTCTTTCTTTCTTTCTTTCTTTCTTTCTTTCTTTCTTTCTTTCTTTCTTTCTTTCTCCTTCTTCCCTTATTTCTCTCCCTTTCCTTCTCTTTTGCTCTTTCTCTTTTTCTCTCTCTTCATTTTTATTTATCTCTTTTTCTTCTTTTCTCTTTCTTCTCTCATCTCTGTCTCCTTCTCTTTTGCTCTTTCTCTTTTTCTCTTTCTTCATTTTTATTTATCTCTCTTTCTTCTTTTCTCTTTCTTTCTTTCCTTCTTTCTTTCTTTCTTTCTTTCTTTCTTTCTTTCTTTCTTTCTTTCTTTCTTTCTTTCTTTCTTTCTTTCTTTCTCTTTCTTCCCTTATCTCTCTCTCTCTCTTTCTCTTTTGCTCTTTCTCTTTTTCTCTCTGTCTGTCTGTCTTCTCCTCTTTCCTTCTTTCTCTTCCCCCAATGTAACTATATTAACTGTACTTAAGGAAGAATATGTCTATATGAAGGTATTCACTAAGCCTACCTTTGGCACTAAATTTCTAGCGGGTAGCACCCAATGAGGACTGATCTCATTACTCAGGATCTGCTAAACTAGCTCATTGACCATAACATCACGATAAGGTGCCTAATACATCTATATGTATGTGTACATATAAATATATAATTGTGTATGTATATATGTCAGAGACTGTACATTTTACGTCAATATATATGCATGCAGACTTGTAATGTGAGTCATTGGAATTTAGGCTGATATTATTAAATATTATCTCTGATATGAGATAATTATTTGGTTGCAGAATTTAGTTTTGGTGCCAACAGAATGCTTGCAGCCACAGAATATGTTTAGGTTCAAGATAATAATCTTGATCATAACTAAAATGGGAAGAATGTGTCTGTCAATGAATTCTCATAAATAAGCAAGTAGATGTATTAGGTTGTTACACATGGAATAACGTCTTTTTTACATCTTAGAGAATAATGGAAAAAGCGAAAGGTGTATTAATCTAATTGCATTTCTTTTGCTGATTCAATGTAAATAGAGACGGTTCTGGTTAATCACCAAATAGAAACTGACACAAGACCAACATCTTTTGACGATATGATGTGTTTGGGGTGATCAGTTTTAAAATTGAAAAAATGAATGAGCAACATCTCTGGTTTTTTGTCGGATCACAAAAAATTTGAATTTTTCAAAAACAGACATAAATGTTGCTGGTCACATACTAAGGCACCAATTCAGCATAAACGTACATTGTAAATTAAACCCCCTCATAAAACTTATTTTGGGAGGAATTTTAAAAAACAAAAAAACCTTGTTTTTCCCAGACATGATAACAAGAAAATGTTCCAATCTTCAGCCTTCTAGTTACCATGGTGCAGCCTATAAAAGTGACTCATACATAGCCAGCCAGCCAGCCAGTCAGCCAGAATGGCTTCAACACTGAAGAAACTTTTGTTAACTTATGCTGTCAGTTTTGTCTGATGTTTTCTGATGAAATTTGTTATTACTTTTTGAAGCTCTTGCATCCTCATCTTTGTTGTTTTTATTATGTTTCAACTGATACACTCTTCAGACTCATGGTTCTGTACACGTAAATTAGACGAACTTCACTAACAGCAGTTTTAGCACTCTCCCTTCTTTGAATGATAAGAGTCATAACTCTTTTCCTAATTTTTTAATTGATCACGCCCCACACAGCATGCTGCCAAAATGTGTTGGTCACATGACGGTTTCTATTGAGTGACAAACCAGACTTGTGGTTTCTATTGTTTATATCATCCTTCAGCAACATTTCATACTCAACGACCCAATACTTGTGGTGGCACTTCAGTCACCGGTATTGAAGTTCGTGTACTAGTAACGCAGTCGGTGAATAAGAAGGAAACAGATAAATTTGTTGCTGTTATTCAGAAATATGTTGAAGATATGAAGTATGAACTGTCTGTGCTTGACTGAGCTGTTGTGACAGCAGCTTGCTTGAGTTAATGATGGAGTTTTTACATTGGTCAGGGCAATGTTCACATGTTTGTGAGATTTCAGTATAGGTTAGCACAACTCAGTCTGGGAATTGTGGATTGATGGATTTTGGATGAGAGAAATGTGAGGAATGTGTCTGTCAATGCAGAAAACCTATAAATAAGCAAGTACAAGTGGTTGCACTGAAGTTACCAATGTTGAAGTAAGGATTAAGAGTTATGTATTGTATAAACCATTTGTCTATGACTGGGTTGTTGTGGCAACAATTCAACTTGAGTCTATGAGAGTTCTAGTGTAGATTAGGAATTGTGAGTTGATGAAAATAAATAGAAGGGATTATGAAAGGCAGTAGACGAAGATGCTTGTGTTTGAATTTGGTGAGAAAAGGAGAGATGGCTCTTAAATTCTGATACATTTCATAACTATAGATAGGATCCCAGAGTGAGCTCAGTGCAGTAAGTAAGTAATAGAATACTTTTTGGAAGTTTACATTTAGTCTTGACCATAAGTAGTGGAGAGTTCTACTATATATTCTTTCAAAAGAATTATGAGAGTCACTTCCAAACTCAATTTTCAAAGGAGAATGTGAATAAATATCAAAATATCAAGAAAATCAACTACCAAACAGCTCTGCTTAATTACTCAATAGAAACTACCATATGTCCAATGTCTTTTGGCAGCATGCCCTGTTGGGAGTGATCTATAAAAAAATTGGAAAAAGAAGTGATCTATTATGAACTTACTTCTTTTGCTTTTTGTTGGACAGTGATCACTAAAAAAGTCTGAATTTTCAAGACAAGCATGACACAAACTAAGGGATGAATTTAGCATAAACTAACATTACAAATTCAATCCACCCCCCTTATTTTGGGAAGGAATATTGAAAAAGCAAAAAATGTTTTTTCTAAACATTGTTTTAATTTTCAGCCCTCTAACTCCATTGGCGTGGCCTGAAGACATAATATATACATAACTATTCAGCCAGCTGGACTAGCCTAAAAACTGTGGAAACCTTTGTTGACTGTTTAGGTTGTCCAATGTGTTGGTATTATAACTTGGGTGCTGTCTACTGAGTCTCAATATGGACAGTTACAGGACTTGGATGAGATGCAGTGAGCAGCAGTTACCCAAATATCCTCGTAAACCATTTACCTTACAGTCCAGCATATATGATACACTTTCTTGTTTGTTAATGAATTGGAGATATTTTTTCAGTAGTCTCTCTTGAAGTGACAGTAACAAGCTAGTTTTTCAGACTAATGGTTGTGTGGTGATTTGAACCCTGCTGTGGCTTTGTCAGACTAAGCTTTGTATTTAACTCTCTACAAGCATGTTCTGGGGACTTGCTTTCACTTCTAGTATTTTAAAAACTATTTTGTTAGCAAATAAAAGTTATCAACACGAACACATACATAAAAATGTACGTACATACAGATATAGATTGCTTTGTGTATGTACAGACATGATGATAATGGTTGCTGTCAAGACTGACAATCAGGACAATATCTTTCACAGTAGTGGGGCCTTTAGCCTAAAAATTGTGTATTTTGTGATAAAAGCATGAAATTTGGTACACTTATAGTTGAAAACATTCCAAAAAAATCTGGATATTGAGCTATCATGAATTTCCAATATGTTGCTCATGGTAGCTTTTTCAAAATGGCTGCCAACGACCACTGTTTTCAGATCAGCAATGGATAGAATGTGATATTGAGGACATAATTGATTGAATTTATCTATCACACGTAACTTTCAGGAATTGCCATTTGGATGATACATACAAGTCATTGTAAATTCAAAATGGCCACCATGACTGGTATGAAAATTGTAATTGCAATAAGGTTACGTAAACTAGTCTGTGTGGAGTCAGATGCTGGTGTCAACACCATAACTACCTTTATGGTGTAGATGTGGCTGAAGATGGTGATGATGGTGGTGATGAAATTAATGATGGTGATGGTGAAGTTGATGATAGTGGTTAAGGCAATGGTGATGACGACCACCACCAGAATACCATCATCGCCATCACCATCATCATCACTGCCAACACCATTATAACCAGAAGCATTGTCACCACAACTACCACCACCACAATTAGCATCACTATCATCATTACAATGACTTGCATGTATTATCCAAATGGCAATTCCTGAAAGCTATGTATGGTAATTTAATTCAACTAATTATGTCCTCAATATTATATTATATCCATCACTGATATGAAAATTGATCTGAAAACAGTTGAAAATTCAGAATGGTTCAATATCCAATTTATTGGGGGAATGCCTTTGGCTATAAGTGTACCTAATTTCATTCTTTTACCATAAAATGCACAATTGTCTTGAAATCTTCTGCTAAACGGCCTCTCTGCAGTAATTATTGCTTAGGTGGTAGATATAAAGGAGTGGTTTGCCCAGATGCTTACACACCCATTCTTTCTTCCGTCAACCACTGTGGCATATCAAAGACAAGATATTTTTTTGTCAAGATACCTGGCGTGTTGTTGATTCCTGAGGAGGGACAGAATTTAAGGGAAAGAGACTAGAAGTGTGTGGCGCGAATTGAGTGGGTATTCGGGTGCGGGCTCACAGGGAGCTGGACCAGTTAGGGATTGACACGGCAAGGAATCAGCAGAAGAAGCAAGTCGGCAAGGAAAAATTTTTGGCAGTTGAGTAGGAGCAATTTTGGGCTCAAGACGCAAGAATGTCACTGGCTTTTCTCCGATCAGTAATTGAATGGACCTGTAGGAGTCGTGGATTAGAAGCAGAAGGGTGCTCTTTTCTTTTCTCTTAAGAACAGCAAACTTGTAGTTGATGTTATAGCCCGAAGAGCAAAAAAAAACAAACAAAAAAACAGATGTCGTTTCTCCCACGAGCAATTAAGTTGACAAGAGGTAGTTCGGCGTAAAGAAGGAAGACGGTATATGGCTCGCTTTCCCAACGAGCACTTTAGTTAACAAGAGGCAGGTCGGCTCAAAGTCAGAAGGACGTACGCAGTGGCGTAGCCAGAGATTTGTAGAACTTTGTGGGGGCCGGGGTTAGGTATGGGGCTCGGTTCCTTGAAAGGACCCTTCAACATTTAGTGAGATTTGATGAATAAGGGAAATTTGCAATAGAAGGGACATACACTATCACTTAATTGGTGGAAAACAACTCCAAAGGACTATATTCTTATCAACGCAATTCATTCGAGTGCAAAAATATCCTTGTTATTCTATAAAAAGAAAAGGGAATGTATTATGCTAACTATAATGCTTTAAGCTTTTGGAGGCCCCGTACGTTGGGGACCGGGGGGGGGTGTTTCAAAATACTAACCCCAGCTACGCCACAAGACGTATGTCGTCTTTCTCCCACGAGTAGTAAAAATTGAAAAGCAGTGACTTTGGAGCCATGGCGAAAGAATGAGTAGCTTCTTTCGTGAGCGGTTAAAGTTGAAAGTTACATCTGAAAACAAAACGATTTTTCCCTTATGAGTAAAGACTGTTTTTTTTTCTTCTTCTAGAAAGACTTTAAAAAACGGTTTTCTTCCTTCCTTTGAGCGAGGCTCTATTGGTTCTGCATCTAAAAGTATACAAATTCATGTCGGTATTGTTTTTGGATGGCTTACCGTTTTTTTTTTTGTTTTTTTTTCTTTTTTCCTTTGGTCCAAACACAACATAATATTTGTTGGCAATATGTCTTCTGTTCTTTCGGGATTTTCCTATCTTTGTCTGCACCAAAGACAGATGACAAATGTGTCTAGTGTTAAGTTGGAGGACTCTACTGCCACAACAGAAATGTGGATTTTTATCTTTCCCAAGAGCATTAATACTACGTGAACATGAACAGCTTCAACCTATTCTGTTGCGATAACCGTTACACTACCTCACATCTCCATGTGCATGTGTACATATATATATATATATATATATATATATATATATATATATATATATATATATATATATATATATATATTAGTTCTTCTTGCATAATGTTCCCGTTTTTAACTCTCAAAATCAAGCGATATATATCGCTTGATTTTGAGATATCAAGCGATATATATATATATATATATATATATATATATATATATATATATATATATATATATATGTATATATATCAAGCGATATATATATATATATATATATATATATATATATATATATATATATATATATATATATATATATATATGTATATATATATATATATCGCTTGATTTTGAGAGTTGAAAACAGGAACATTATGCAAGAAGAACTAATTTTTTAGCATGCATTTAGTCATGTCTTGTGGTTCTTAGAGTTAGATTTATGGAAAAGTTTTCTTTTAATACAATTAAATGGCTATATGAAAAAGATCATTCTTCCTGTCCTTCTAAAATCTTGTTCAAAATCGATCAAGGGTATTGAAAGGAGGACTTGCATTGAAATGTAGACGAGTTGACAAAGTGATCAAAATCTTTTTTGGCTCAGCAATCTTGGGCAATAAAACAGATTTTCTGCTAATTCAAATACTTATGAACAATACTTTTCATGTACACGATTATTATAGGCTGGGCGCTGAGGAAAAAGAGGGCGGTAGTCCGAAAAAAGTTTCGGAAACACTGGTTGAAGCCATCATGCAGTACGAAAAACGTGCGTAAGTGTATTAGATGAATGCAGAAGTTTCCAGGATTATGTTTGATCAAATCTTTTATTCGCATAAATTGATTGCATCATTGTTCAGTCATCAGAGTATTTAACCGAGTATTCTGTGATCTTACACCATCTTTCAGGTAACAGAATACTGCAAATGTTTCTTATTTTATCATCAAAGTATTATCCCTGATTTTCTATCACCATATACCACCTTATAGCTAAATTGTATACTCCATTATGAAAAGACGATTCCAGTTTTGCCTCAAGGAATCGATCGAAGAATATTTTGTTGTCTTGAAATTTCTGGAATCGCTGAGAAAACAAGGGGTGTTGAGTGGAGCAAATGATGGTCTCAAAGTGAAAGATCTGGAAAATACGCAGCATGTAATAAGATTTCTCTTTTCGGCTCTATGATCGTTTGTTGTGTTGTATTTGCTGTATAAAGACGGACATTTTCAAGCAGCGAAATCACCCGTCGATTTCTTTATTTAAGCCAATTACTGGTTTTTAGCGTGCTGTTGTAACAATTTGTTCGAATCCCGGTAATTTGTAACTAAGAATTCCCTTGGAATCACACCAAACACAATGAAGACCCCCAGTGGCTTCCGTTTAGGTTGAGACGTTGGAGGTTGTTCTGGATCAAGCCATGATATTCTTCGTTTTACATTCTCATTTTTCAACGCTAGTGACTATCTTGTCCCAAAATGGCTTTTTTCTAAATCAAACCCCAAGAGAACGACTTGTATTCAAACACTGATTGGTTCGTTCCTGTTTGATTCATGTTAAACCGATTTTCCCGAAGGTTTGTGAACGTCTTACTACTGTTGGATGATTGTGCGAGCTATAAAGAGTCAAGTGAAATTCAACGAACTCCTAAGATTTCCTCAATATTGTGCGAAACAAAGTACTGTGAACTTTTGCATCAGAGTAAGAAAATGAAATTTCCCAAGAGATCTTGTGCCCACTCAGAACGAAAAAAAAATGGTTACGATTGAAAGGTAAGGTTTCACCATTGTTTATTTAGTAAGGTATGCGGAGAAGTTTTAATCAACGTTCATACTCCTCCTTTCAGCACCTTGTATGTATCGCATTCCTAATTTTCTTTAAAGCTAAACACTCACCCTCTGACATCTTATCAGCATCTTGCCATGTGACGATCAGCCTCAGTGACTAAAACTCAAAATAAGAATCAAAGCCGGGAATGTAGTTGGGCGCCTACCACACCTCGATGATTAGAAAACATTTTTTGTTTTTGCAGACCAGTTTGAAAGTAAAGTGAATTGGATTCTCCGCTGAGTGCCCCAATTCCGTGATCTTGTGCCAAACTCAGTTGACTCACGCTCAGGCTCAATTGCCCCCGTGACGTGCGACACTTGTTGCAATCAATATGTCGTTATTTCTCGAACGATCAATGGAGATCATCCATCGTTTCGGGCAGAGTTGCTTGCCCGACGTCCAAGATGGTCTGCCTTACAGGGCTGAAGGGCTCCGATGGCCCCTGATATTTTACCCGTAGTTGAGTGAGAGGTAGATTCGCCCTTTTCCAATTGCATTAGTGTGAGCTTAACGATCAAACTGTCCCAGTCGGAGTTCAGATATGGGCACAGGGGTTGAGAAGATCAAGAAGTTCAACCTGGGGGGGCCAATACGTGTACGGGTGAGCAAGGGAAAAAAATTGCCCAGTCAACGCAACCAGTATCTCAAAGGCGTCAGAGTGACCCACCAACCCCCTGTAGATGCTATTCGGAATTGCTACCGCGGTTGGGGGGGGGGGCGAACACAAGGAACCGGATGTTTTTAATGAGTTTAGGGACGCAGATAATGAAAGACAGCTAGGAACCTGGGTTTTTGTTGGATTTCAGCTCAGGGTGGTCATCTTGGCCATTCATACCTAAATTTGATAAATCTGGCCAATTGAACAGCATTTGGCCATGAACTTTTGGGCTTGGCCATAAATCTTCTACCATTTGGGGCATTTTTCATTTCCTTTGAGCATTTCATTCAAAAGGAGAGAAATATTTTTTGCAAGTAATTTTTGTGCGTTCTATTTAGATGATCTTTCATCGGGAATTCTAAAGGTTATGAGGGTTGCATTCAACCATTTTTGGTCATTTTTCTACGTGTTTTTAGCCAGAAACGTTTCCAACTATCTTGTAACCCTGATTCAGCTTTATTGTTTCTCAGTTCTTGGATGAAATTTTGAAAAAAAAAAAAAAAAAAAAAAAGAAGAAATACTAAACCTATGGGAGTACACACAAGTATCTTATTTTATGAGATACTTTCTTGGGATCCAATGCAAAGCATTAGTGCGTCTATACAGGTTTGCTATACACATTATAACCAACACGTATTCATTTTTGCCAATAAAGAAGACATTATTATATTTCTATTTATTCTGCAAAAGGTTGATGTGAAAAGTTATACTCAACATATTGAAATATATATAAATGTGCACAAACTATGAATAGTATGAATGTGGCATAATCACTCATGTTTCAAGTATACATGGAGTACGGGAAACTCGGTTGTCTGTATGGGGCCCCATTTAGAAGTTGGGTGGGGGTCATTACCTCTTGCTACGGCCCTAAGCATTGTGGCAATCTCACATGGTGGCCATCTCACATCGTAGTTTTTAGGTATAATGCAATCGGGAAAATGTTGCCCTAGGATGTCCATTGTTGCTCAGGCAATGTGAGTCAAGGCGCCATCCAATTTGAACCGCATATTGTGGTCGTCTGGTAGCTGTGACAACAAAATTTCCTACTCATTTTAATCATTGTCCTATAGCGCTCTGTTGTACGTCACCATCATAATCATCCCGAAACTCCGAGAGACGCTGTGGAAAACGCCGCAAGAAAAGCACATGTCATTAATAACATACCGTTCTACAGTTACTGAGAAAACAACATTGTTCAGCTTATTTTGTGCCGCCCTGTATGAATAGTCTTCTGTCTTATTCTATCTTCTTCTTTTTTAAAAATTACTCTTTTTCTTAATTCTAATGCTAGAGAGTTATGACTCAAATATAAGCGAAAATATTACGTTCATGTTTTTGATGTTCGAAATTTCTTTCCCTTTCCACGTATTTATTTTTAAAAATATTCCTTTCATTTGAACCTCTCCAGCTAAAAAATCCTTCTACCCCAGCCTGCCCCCCCCTCCAGTGCTCAAAATCTCTGGACCCCCTATAATCAAAATATTGAAACCGCCTCTGTTCTTCATGTGATGTCGCGATTTCACAAGTACGAGATCAGTGGGGCGGTTCTGCGATGTTCTTTCGTCGATCTGTTTGTGGTAATGAGGCGTGAGCATGGCTTACTTCAACCATGGCCATAACTAATCCGGGGCTTAATATGGGATACTGGGGAACTACCGTATCATTTGAATCCCCCCAAGAAGAATCTAGAGATTTGCTAAAATCAGAAGCGTACCTAACGATTTTATAGGCGTGTAGAGGCCTCTAATTTGCCGATAAAGTGGGCTTACAAGGGAAGAAAGTTGAAATAACAACTTATTGTCCTGTTTGTCTTGATCCGGCCTTTCTCAACTATTTCAGACTGGAAGAACCTTCGAAATGACTTTCATATCTTTCGTATCTCAAGAAACCCTGGCTTAGAAAATATATACAAATAAATGATATGACTTATATAAATGCAAAATATAGAGTGTTACCAAAAGATTCAAGCCATATTTAAGTAGATTGAGTGCAGCAAGCGCCTCTGCTCTTTTGGCTAAGGCTCTGTCTAGAGAAACAAAAAAAACAAAAAAGTGTTTCTTTTCGATTAGAATCGATATGAATTGATGAAAATCGACAAAAGCAATAAAAATCCAAATTATTGTTCTTACTAATGACGATATAAATCACCGAAAATCGATGAATATCAAGAATCTGGAACTCTAATAAGAAGAATTTGATTACATTATCTGAGATTGGTGCATTTAGGAATTTTTTTCCTTCCAAAAATGGAAATTTATAACGATTGTAAAAAATGATAGCCACGAGTCTTCTCTGTTTTGTTAAAAAAAAAAAAATCTCCAAGTATCTGATATCAAGACAAGGACCGCTATTCAAATGGAGCAAAAAGCAGGTGTTTTTGTTTTTTTTCCCGCTTGTATGAAACCTTAACAACCTCTATTGGAGTCCTATGGTGCTGTGGGGCCTCAGTTGAGAAAGGCTGTCTCAGACTGTTCTTAGCTTTAACCACTGTGTCTAAATTGTCAATTGAATAATAGTGGTATATGAGATGTATTGTATAAGATGTATGTGTTGGCATACGTGCCATTCTGCTCGTGAATATATATTTGAATGAGGAGTATGGGCGGTTGGGGGATAAATAATGGCAAGACTAGAGTAGAACAGTCGTCCCAGTTCTTACGTCTACTGACTTGGCTGGAAACATACCATAGATATTCCTTGTCTGCTCTACAAGTCCCTGCTTTGCCGCACGGTGTCAAAGTGTCTGTTACATTTTTCGAAAAACTTGAAAAAAAAAAATGAAAGGAAAATGAGTGGGTGTGTGGAGCAAAAGACAGTAAAGGGAAACTGAGAAGGGGACAGAGAGAGAGAGAGAGAGAGAGAGAGAGAGAGAGAGAGAGAGAGAGAGAGAGAGAGAGAGAGAGAGAGAGAGGGGGGGTGTGAAATGTGACAACACTAAAAAATGGTGGTGCAAGAAATTCCTCGTTTTTCGAGTTTTTTTTTCTCTTTCCGTTTGTTTTTCGTTGCCTATGGTAACGAGCATCTTTTGTGTCTGTTCAGAGAATTTTAAAGAAATTTTTTTCCCCTGTCTCTTTTGATTGTTTAAGTTATGCAAGATAAATTCACCAACATGGTTTTCTCTTGACATCCAAAAGTAGGGCGTTCCTGTAAAGCCGAAACCGGGGCAAAGCGAAGAAGCGATTACCATTGATTCATACGAAGAAAATTTTCGAGCGTTCCCAGAACCCCCAAATGGTGATGATGGTATTTTTAACTGAGTCGTTGAAGGTTGGGATATTGGGAAGTACAGACAACCGAGGTGTATGAGAGAGAGAGAGAGAGAGAGAGAGAGAGAGAGAGAGAGAGAGAGAGAGAGAGAGAGAGAGAGAGAGAGGGGGGGCATGTTATAACGGCTCGCTGCATGTCAAAACACGAACACTATTTTCGCTTTTCGCCCTTTTTCGTAAAAGCCCCAAAATGGCGTTAAGTGAAATTTCGAAAAGTGTGGCATTCCTGTATTAGGATTGTGGAAAAAGTTTCTG
The DNA here is from genome assembly GCA_963457665.1 of Thysanoteuthis rhombus. Classification (NCBI taxonomy): domain Eukaryota; kingdom Metazoa; phylum Mollusca; class Cephalopoda; order Oegopsida; family Thysanoteuthidae; genus Thysanoteuthis; species Thysanoteuthis major. The sequence continues at coordinate 34,718,350 of OY735211.1, read as the reverse complement.
GCATTTTTTTTACCAAAGTCGTTTATTCATACGGGTCCGTAGCAACATTGTTCAGTCACCATTTTTTTCCTAGGCCTTCTATGACATTACGTCACCACCCAGTTGTGTATGGAAGACGATTCGGGCTCTTTTCGATATCACGGATCAGTTGGAAATGCTAAGCAGACAGTGTGATGAGTGTTTCCTGAACAAGTGATTGTCTGAAGGGGACCGGAGAATACACCACATGCAGAAGAACTTCCTATCACAGCTTCATCATTCATTGCTGTATCACATTTCCAACATAAGATCAGGTGTTACCAAGCAGCAAAATCATCAGTCGACACTCTTAATATATATATAGTCATTTTTTATTAAATGCATTATTCAAATGAGCCAGTTGCTCACTGTAATGTCGGGCTGTAATAATTCATCTAGGATTCAGCAATTCATAAACAAAGAATTCCCTTTGGTTCTCACCAAACACAGAGAACTCTCTCAACTGCACTACATTTCGTTTAGGTTGAGATGTTGAAGGTTGTCATTGATATAGCTATAATTTTCTTTGTTTTGAATTCTCAAAATAAATCCATTTTTCATCACCAGTTACTACATTGTCAGAAAATGGCTTTTTGTCTGCGTCGAGCAAGAAGAGTAAGACAAATGTTTATATGCTGACCGACAGGATCTCCGAGAGGAGGGTACTGACAGAGCATGGCACCGGGGCCCCGAAAGCAAAGGGGGTTCTAAAATTTGATGGATACAGCTGAGTGTCGAAACTTCCAAAGTTAATAGAATATGTACATGAATAATAATAAGAAAAAGTTTACCGTCGAGCGAATATAGTAATGGCGTGCCTAAAGGATTATAGCAAATGAAAATAGAATGATCAAAGTATTCAAGATTGGGTGGCGGAAGCAAATACAGCTTTGCTCTCGTAAAATTGCCCTCGGAGGCCCTTGCTAACCAATGTTCGTTTCTGTCAGTTCATGTAGAAGTTTCCTTAGTTTCTTAATCTTTCCTAATGGTTGTAAGAGACAAAATACTTCTTACTGATTAGACGATCACTATAGTGCTGAGTAACTTTAAAAGACATTTCCTCCTAAAATCGTGCAAAATATGTTACTGCTAACTTTTACATCAACCCAATAAATAAGTAGGTAAGTCATGTCGGTGTGTACAACGGATGCTAGCAGGAAGGGGTCTCCCTTATTTATAGAGGTACACGAATGCGACTAAAAAAAAAAAAAATAGATAGACTCAAATGGCACAAAGGGCATAATGAGATAATTGGATAAAAACAGAATTACAAAGTATAAGTTACACAACCTTGCATTATCTGTAATCTGTGGTCCTATTTCATCTTATTGCGTGCATGCTTGTATATGAACGTGAGTATGTGCCTGTATGGGCGTCCGGTGCCATTTTTCCAGTCCGGGGGCAAGAGGATATATTTCCGGGTTGATGGGAGGGGGGCAGCAGGATATATGTCTTAGTAGAAACTTTGTTGAATTGGGGTTGCATAAAACAATTATACAGCACCATTATCCTTCATTGTCTGTAAGAATCTGACTTTCAAATCAATTCACCATAGGGAGAGATGGCTCGATCTATCGAGGTAGGGGAGGGGGGCATCTGTCCCCCCAAGCGGATGCTTATAAGTGTGAACATGTATATGATGTGCAGTATCTGCATGTATGTTTATGCGTAGATGTGTGTACGAGTATGTATGCGTATATGTGTATGTTTGTGTGTATTTGGATGCACGTGTATGTATGTATGTATTATGTATGTATGTGTATATAAGTTTGTGCGTGTACCTGTAAATGTGTTTGTGTACACGCCGTATGTGCGTATATGTATATACATCCGTTTATGCGTATTCACGTGTGCATGTGCATCAGTGAGTGTATGGATATAAGTGTGTATTCATGGTTACTGAGAATACTTATGGGTTTTAAGGTGCATGCCTTCTCTATTCTTGAAACTTCGACAGTGTCAACTTCATAAAAACCAACAGAGAAGAGGATAAAACATTAATGGGAGAGATGGGTTCATGCCGTTCACAAGAGCATCACGGCGAAATTAACGCGAACGACCTCATCTGGAAATTGTACTAGGTTCTCCAATCCCATTTTTTGTGCTGTTAACCGTTGAACCAAGTCCGCACCTCAAAAATGTTACATAGCATTCATAAAAAGTCGCAGTTGCCAATTATGCCAGATTTCGGAAATTGTGTCCGTTTTCAGCCCTGTATGTCCAAGATCAAATGGACATACAAAATTGTCCGAATTATATCCGATTTAAGTCTCCACATAAATTTAGATTAATATTTTCGAAACCAAAATCCCAGTACACAAACCATGTTTCAGAAAATTACAATCAAGGTTCATCATTTATATTGATCAATTTTTGTTTCGTCCCCAAGTAGAAAGTTAGAAAGGTCAGTATGTTCAAATTAAAATACGATCTTACAGCAGGAGGACAGTTGGATCAAAATAACCAAAATTCTACTGTGAAAGCTTCATTGTATCGGTCGCAAAAAAACAAAAAAATGATAATTGGTGCATTTTATTTTCATTTTAGATTTTTAATTCTAACAGACACACTGTCTATTTGTTTGAAAAAAAGAAGGTTGATGTTGTGAACGAAACTTTCATATTTCTGTCCGATTTTGGGAACATCCGTGTCCAATTTTGATCTGGCAACCCTGAGTCACACAGAGATTCTGACGATGGGGGCTGGTGGCTTTGTTATTACTGGTCAATCTGCACTGGAAAACTGATATGGGCCTCATCCTCGAAAATCAAAATTTGACCTTAGAATTAATAAGGAGTCGACGGAAGTGACCTACTTTGCTTACTCAAATTTGCCCGACGCGTAGCGACGTGACAGCACGTATTTGTGCATCTTACTCATTTTATCAAGGTCGACTGTTTAAATGAAATACCGCACTGAATTGAAAGCAGGACCTAGTCGATCGCCTAAGGCTCAAAGGTCCTATGCTGCACTCCTAACTGGAAAAATAGTGGTTAGAATACAAACGAGGACGCAAATTTCAAGTCTCGCCGGGTGTGTATGAAACCGTTGCATCAGCCCTTAATCAAAGCCCCCAAATAAAGCAGTTGAAGTTCTCTCTTGCTTCCGATCATCAGTACCATTGAGTACGCTTGGTGAAGGCATGAACGCATCAAATGTACTTCTGAGTACTTATCTCTTGGCGCCCGGCCCAGGATTCGTCCTGTGGACACAAAAAAAAGTATACTATGTCCAATACTGGAGACCCGGTCTCCAAGGAGAGGAACTACCCATAACACTAAAAGGAGAGGGTCACGGGTCTCTTCGACGCCTTTGAGACACTGGTCACGGAGACTGGGCATTTTTTGTCCTTGCCCTCACGTACGTTTGTGAGTTCCCTTGTTAAACTGGCGTTGTGAAAAATTGGCCCTCGTAGCGAGTTCATTATATCTCAATTGGCGTCTTACCGTGGCTGGCAAGCTCGTCACACAATGACTCAAATTCACTCCATTGTGAAGTGAATTCAAACCTCGCTGGATGCCCCTTTCTTTTGGCCTTGTGCCAAACCAAGCTTACATTGTTTTTCAAAGCGGGGTCCACTAGACTTACATCAACGTTCTGCGAAATCATTATTTTAAAATAAACGTAATTTCAGAAAACTTGCGATGACTCATTATTACTATAAATCATCTAATTAACATAAAATCTCTTTAGGGGACCGCACATATTTTTTGAGAACATTAAGTAGTCCTCGGAGAATAAATTTTGAGAACCACTGGCTTTGTAAATAAATATCTACACATGCATTGAATCCCGATTAGGTTCCATAAAATGAAATCAGGTTTAATCAACCGTAGTTGTTTGGAAAAATAATTAACTCGCAATCTCTAAGAACTTAAGCTGGAACGAAACCTTTCGAAGATGTTAAAAAACAATGAATTTACAAACTTACACAATATCTAGTATTATAAAATTAAAAAAAAAAGTTAGTTTTTCGTCGGTCTGTAATAATTGACTGAAGAGTCAAATGTTACGGACAGAGAAAAATATCTGGACGGTAACAATATCGCAGATAAAATATCTCCTATCAATGATTTGAAACAGTGGACATGTCATCTGAAATCGGTAGTTTCTTCTCTAGAAAAAAAGTCCTTTCATACATAGAAGCGTAGCAAGAGATTTGCGAACCGGGGATAGAAGCTCAGCTCCTAGAAGGGCCTTCTCCAACATCTAATCAGATATGATAGCCGAGAAAAAGCAGTAGGTTGACTTGACTACTATTTAATAAGCCTTTGGACCCGGGTGAGCATTTGCGAATAGCCCTCAGCTCATAGAAATTCAAATATCTATATCCGTAATTTGTTTTCTCGGGGATTAACTAGTATTAATTATAAATACAGAAAAATGTTATCAAGATTGTCTTGAGAAACTGTTTTTTCAGCTTGTCCCATGGTTAACCTCAAGGTTAAGGTTGGCTATGGCTTGTCTCGAATCAGGAGGTCGACTGATTAAAAGACTGCCTGCTCCACCTGGCCTACTACTCATTTTGCTTTTCTACAAAATCATCAAGCAGCCGATTGTCATGGCAGAGGCATAGCTGAAGGGTGAAGGGACTATATGAAAACGACCCCCGTGCCCCAAATAGAAGGGGACCAATAACATTAGATTACCCATAGTATTTCCGCTGGAACATATTACTATTTGTTGGAGGAGCCAAGCCCCCCTATCCCCCCGAATCTATATTTACACCTCCGTTTCATGTAACGATTCTTTTCTGTTTTTTCGGTTTTCTTTATCAACCTTCATTCGGATGAAGGCTATTAATGCTGTCAAAAGTTTCAACTAAGCCTTTTTTCTGAATATAGAACAACAAAAACATTTGCTTCAAAAAATTCCATTAATCCGCCAACAAAAACGTGGAGGGGCTGATATGAGAAGGGGCAGGTGTTAGGAAGAAAGATGAAGACTCGAGTGTGTAAGTAGGGAGAGGGGAGAGGACCCCCAGATGACAGTGTATTTGGGAACAGAGAAGGATAGCTTAGCTATTGTGAAACGCTTGGGATGGGGATTTAATGTTATAGTGACCTTTCCTCTTCCATGATTTAAATTGTGCCCCCCCCCCCTCCGAATTTAAGGAGCCCTACACATGCGCTCTCCTTCGCCCTCTGTCACACACACACACACACAAACACACACATACACACACACACACGCGCACAGATACACATACACACGCAGTGGCACGTACGCACACGCACATACACATACAATAATAAACACGTATGAACGCACGTGTATTGTGCGTACACTGTAACTAACCTAGATGCAAGTATCTCCCATGAGATAGTGACCTTCTCTCGGGAAGAAACTTCTCGAAAAATCCCATTATTTGCACTTATTTTGCACTCAGCTCTTTCTTCGCTGACAAAGATCTGCAATGTGCGAAAACGATGTTGTACGCGTTTGAGGGAGTGAGAAATTAGACGTGCAAAAACATACTTTCAAGTTGGAATTATTTACAATCGTTGGAGTTGCTTTTTGAAAATGTCCTTTATGATTCATTCGCGTATAAACATCGAAACATAAACAAAATTCTTACAAAAGATTTTTAATTAACACCAAAAAAATATATTGCACTCTTGTATGTATTCAAATTAATTAAAATACAATGTGCCGCACGCAAACGCACACAAAAAACACAATTATATATATATATATATATATATATATATATATATATATATATATATATATATATATATATATATATATATATATATATGTATATATATATATGTATGTATATATATATATATATATATATTATATATATGTGTGTGTGTGAATGCATATATATGTAGGTGCACATATTATACATATATGTATATATATATATGTGTAGGCACACATATATTATGCATATGTATGTATGTATGTATGTATGTATATATATATATATATATATATATATATTTATATTCTCATCAATCGAATGCTGGAAACAGTTTGTATTTGACATCTAAATAATCCAGAACATGAACATTAATGAATTCCTCTCATGCAATGAGGAAGAATTTGCCCCCTCCTCGAACAATTAAACTTTGGAAAATTTCTGTTCTGGTTTTATGGTCATAAAATGAGGAATTTGAAATCAAAAAAAAAGGAAATGACCCTATTCCTAATCTAAGATCTTAATATTAAGGCTTGGTTAAGCTTCTTGAATTACTTCAGTTCTCCTGGGAGACCTTCCTCTACCTCTTTAAAACCTTCCAAAATCCCCACAGTTGGGATTGCCTTTGAAATGGTTGAAATAAACAAATAATCACCCCCCACATACACTCACACACAGAGAAGTACCCATGCTATGTCTTATACAAATATTGAATTGAATATCAGCACAAACCCTTTACAAGAAAAAACAAAACAAGCCTACCTGCTGCAGGGTTAAACTCTCCCCCAACCTCTATTCTGACAACTTCAACTTTTGTATAATATGTATAAAAAATAAAATGATAAAAATGCATAGTTTTTTGTACAAATATATTCATTTCCTACAATGAAAAGAGCCCATATGTGTATGACAAATTTTCGTGGTCTAGAACTTGTCAATTTAGCTCAATCAGTAAGACTGCCTCTGATCAATACGTTGGTTCATGAGTTCAAATCAGGGTTCACATTCTCAATTTTGGTGAGTATCATTCTTGTTGTTTTAGTTCTTATGAATATATAGAAAATTCAAGCCAACTCTAATTTGGGAATTCGACAATGAAATATCTACTTGAGATTCACCTAAATCATGGAGTCTGGTATATAACAAGTTGTCTTGTTCGTTGCTTAAATTTTATTGATTGACGAAGTAGATAATGAACCTAATAATCAGTATTGTTATTATTCAGCAGATTCTATTGAAAACTACAACAAATCTGGACCCTTTAGATAAAAAATAATCAATAATATTTATAGTTTATATAATACACCTACTTTTATCCAGTCGGTGTGGGCAAAAGATAACAGCAGAAAACTGGTTTTCAACTGAACATCAAGTCATCTATTTTGCAAACTTTTGCACACACCTAAGATTTTTAAGTGTTTGTGATTAGATCAGCACAAGTAAGATGGTTTTGATTGGTCTAAAGTGGACATTTTTTGCATTATATTTCTCTGCTTTGTCTTCAGTAGAAATGCATCACAAGACTTTCTTTTGTATCTAGAGGCTGCTTTTCCTGAAGGAACTGCAAGTGTGATTGTACCACATCAGACTGTCCCTCGTTCCCACCCTAGCAAAACCTTATTGAGAGCACAAAAAATTACTGTTGAAAAAAAACTTTACAACCTTTTCAAGGGAAGTAACCAAATACGTCAAAACTATAAATTACAGAAAGTAAGTTTAGCATTGTAGTTACATTGCAAATAGAACTCCCCTCCAAAACGTTAGAATTTTTACTTCTTTCAAAATATAAGTGCCATAGACATCATCAAGATGCAGCAATCAGTGATGGAATGGCACTGACATCTTGAAAACAGTAGGAGGGAACCTACACCAAAAATGAACAGAATAAGAATAAATAAATAATAAAAATACATAGAACAATTGTGTGCTTGCATATGTACAATCACATTAATAATTTTTTTTATTGAGATCTCCTTACTACATTATAGTATATTATAGTATTATTCTCAGCCCATTCATCATGTTGGAGTGCAGGTGGCTTAATGGTTGACAGCATGGAAAATGGAATTGACAAACCATGTTTGGTTCACACTAATACCTCCGAGAAAGGCAAAAATCCATTTTTCCTCCCCCTAACTAAGGCTGAATAGCAGGGTAGAATGAACTCTCAAACCTGTCCAAGAAACAAGCAACTCTAAATTCAAACTGGGAAATTCCAACCCCTTGTCAAGCATCTCGGGGAAACTGGCAATAGAGTAGGGAACATGTTCTGCATACCTGAAATGTACTTGTTGATGGGATTCTGGTGAATCTGCAACGGGCCTAGCGAGCTGGGAGTGGATTATGATGAATAGCTCAAATTGAGGAGAGTAGAAATGGATGGACAGAATAATGTGACCCAGATCTCCACCTGATCCACATTGCACAACAAATGCAAGTGGAAGATTAAAAAATGCTGAAAAAACATTAATCTTGAGGAATTTTGGGGCTCTGTAAGGATTTTATATTAATGATTATTTGCACAGAAAACTAAATCGGCAAATCAATTTCCACTGAGGTTGTTTGTGTTGATAGAGCCTTAGGAAAGGTATGACTCAACAACGTTGTGATTTTTTCCATTGCCAGATATCTTGACAGAAAAGGTTATATGTCACAATGGTTGAGAGAGAAGAGAGTGAACTCATACACAAACCACTCTCCAATGTATACCGTACCTGTCTGGGCAGTAGTAATAGAAAAAAATGCCTTATGGATAGGCATTGCATTTATGATATAAACAAACCCCTGAAGCATTTTGATCCTTTGAGAAATAAAAACCATATTCAATGGCATATAAGACCCCCTTTATTTCAGCAGGAAATATTTAAAAAAAAATGCATTTTCCTGAACTCCTCTCATTCATCATCCCGTTTTTTAATTCCTTAAATTCAGGTCGGACAATGATGACGGTTATATTTACCTTTTGAGTCATTTGGGGGTGGCAGGGTCTTACTCTTATATAACAAATTCAGTCAGTTTCACAAGGATCTAATTTTTGCTTTTTTTCTCAAAATCCCTAGGTAGTTGGGTAGCATTTACGGAGATCCCTTTGAGGAAATTAAAAAGTATGTGTAATCCACACACCCTAAAAAGGTGTGTGCCATGTGTGTGAGTGTATGCGTACCATGTGTGATAGTGTGTGTAAATGATGTGTGTGTGTATGTGTCTCTGTGTGCTTATTTGTACATGTGCGTGCATATAATGAGAAGGCAAAATGAATCTTTAATTACACTGATCCGTCAGTTTAAAGCAGGCATAAACCATTTGACCAATCTATCAAATTGAAAATGAGGAAGTTTATCCCAATGGTAGTTTGACATTTGAACATTCCATATCTGCCATTTGGCTATTCCAATGTTACACACACACACTCACATATCACAGTATGTTTATACTTTCAATACAAGCAGAAAAAAAAGCCTTAAACAAAGCATGTATATACCATTTCTTATGTAATTGCAGAATAAGTGATATTACAGAAAATAAAGGCAAAGGAAGAGTATTATCCGCTCCATAGCTCACAGAAAACAAACCCTTATCCCCCACTGATAGCATTTTACTTTCCTTTCTAATGGAATAATTCAAGCATTAATATTCAATTGTAAAATGTATATCCATAGATGTATAAAAAAAAGCAATGTGTATCCATATATATAGGTATGTTTTATTGGGAGTAACACTTTTCAATGAGTGCACAGATACTACACTGATGCAAGACAGATGTGCAGGGGAGCAACACTTTGAGCCTCCACAGAGTGTGAACTCCAGGAGGGGACAATTTGGATATCCCAGGGGGCAATTTAGAATTTGGGTGTGAGGAAGGAAAAGTGTTCTGAGGCTCAAAACTGTTATGTGAAGATTTAATTGATTAATTCCTAATCGTACAATACTATTGATTACTACTTTTAGTATGAGACTCATGCACTTTGTGAGGCATAAAATTGATGGACTAATTGCATAATTGTTTCTAAATTCCATACAATAAAGAAATTGCAAACATTTCTAATAAGTGCATAAAAGTTCATAAATCATTTTTTACTCAAAAGGAATTAGACTCTTAACAGATATTTTCCTTGGTTTAAAGCTCTAAATCTCTAGAAATTTATTCAGTTAACATTATATATCATACCTTTTCAACACTGAATTTGTTTCAATAAAGTAAGGTGGAGATCAAATTTTTTGAACTCTAGAAATGGGGCATGTAACAGGAAAGGTTAAGAACCTCTGATCTAGAGAGTATTAGAACTATCAAAGGTTGCAATATACATATTTATGTTCAAGATAAACTTTGAAGTGAATTAACAAAGGACTCAAAGCTCCAAGAAGCATCAACAAAAGTAATAATACAGATAATTATGCACTTTCTAATCCTGATAATTTGTGACATCTTTTGTTGAAAATGAGGAAACTCCTAGAACAATAGAAAAGAGACATCAGTAAGCATAATAGAGTTATCATGGTAGGCTTCTATGTGTGGTAAAAAAGCTCAAACAGCAAACCCAGTTTCAAGTACATGTGATTGTATGACTGTCTTGAGTCCCTCCCCTAATACAGAGGCTAAATGGGTCAAACTAAAGGCCAACAGTGGGGGTAGGGCTCAGTGCTAGTGAAGGGTCAGAATTCCAATAGACTAATTATGTGACATTTGCTTATGATAAATGAACAGCTATGTATACAAGTAGAATAAATCACCATCTTATGAGCCTCCAATTTGGTGAAACAACTTTAAATCTAAATGATTGATAGAAAAAAAAATAAATAAAAAGATGTTTATCATAGGATAACTTGCTGTTTTGAATTGCTCTGAAATATCAATTATAGATAGTAAAATTCCACAGTGCTAAAAATGGTATGTCCTGACTCACCTAATTTAGGTAGTTTGAATGAAAAAAAGTTTGGTTTCTAGGAAAAAATTGAAGGAAAATTCATTTAATAGTATTAGTAATATACAAATTCATTTAATTTACACTAATAAAGTTAAAAATTATTTTTTCAAAAAAGAGTAATTTTGTAATTCATCTAATTTACCATAATAAAATAGAATTTTTAATAAAAGAAGTTGTATTTTAATGAAGTAAATGTTGACGATAAAAATATTACAAATATATTATTCTATTACTGAAAATTAAATTAATTAAAACATAACTCATATTATTAAAATTTTTCCTCTGACTTTTTTTGTAGCCAGAAAGCAAAAGTTATGACTTATTTCCCCACTCTGCTTTAGCATACATTATGACTTTTACCTATAAGTTTCTTCCAATGACTTCTCTCCTATGACATCTATCCTATGACTTCTTTCCTATGACTTTTTTCCTATGATTTTTTTCCTATGACTTTTTTCCTATGATTTCTTTCCGATGATTTCTTTCCTATGACTTCTTTACTATGACTTCTTTCCTATGACTTCTTTCCAATTAATTCTTTCCTATGACTTCTTTACTATGACTTCTTTCCAATGACTTCTTTACTATGACTTCTTTCCTATGACTTCTTTTCGGTGACTTCTTTCCAGCCACAGTTCAAAGATGAAACATGACGCAAAATGACTTCCTTTTTTTTTTGTTTTTACTGAAGTACGGAGTATGTATATCAGTATGAAGCAGGACTGATGTTTAAGTTTGTAAGTCTGACAAACATATAACTCCTACTTTTCCTGATTGCTTCTGCTATAAAAAATTTAATTTTTGGTGTGATCTCCACAAGTTGGTTTAATCCACTTTGCTCATATTCAAAGGTAAATAAGATGTTTTTTCATTCTCATTTTCAGAGTGACGATGATCACTTCTGGCACTAACAATATACACAACTAAATCGATACGAACACTTTATCAAAATTGTTATCTAGCGCAAAAGGATAGTGTAATGTTCAATGAGGTACATAAGTTATAGAATTTTCTTTTGGTTTAAGCAAATAAAGAGTATGTATTGCGATAGGCAACTATGAACTATGGCAATGTTGTCTTTGTGATAAGATTGTTGTTCTATCCCCCCCCCCCTAGCCTGATTGGTTATGCTATTCTTAATTCAATTTTGGGTGGTATCTCAGCAAGTCATTTTGATCAACTTCACTTGTACATGAGAAGTAAACAAGGTTTTTTTTTTCATTCTTGTTTTTGAACTGAAGATGTTCACTTCTGGCACTGCAAGTATTTTCTCAGATCATGGGAGCAGCCATTTTGTTCTTAGGAAAAACAGGCAACACTCATGATGTAAAAGAAGAATTAATATTTTGATTATGAAACCAGTCATTGAATCTAGTGCTAATTTCCCTAATAGATGAGTACCCCAAAAAATAACAGAGATTTTAACTCAGTAAATTGTGTTTTAATACTTTTGTTATATTGTTCATGTTTTATTTTATTGTATCATTAAATGCATACACAAAATTTCAATTCATACATTTTCATTTTATTGGGGACACTGAGATAGATAGATGAATAGATAGATAGATAGATTGATAGTTAGATCGATAGATAGATAGATAGATAGACAGATAGATAGATAGATTGATAGCACATTAATAACATTTATTTCAGTGCAAGAAAAGTATACAAATTTTTCACTCAAGCAAACGACATAACAAACATATTTACACAATATCTAGAGCTTTAAACAAAATCATTCACATCTGTTGATAGCACAAAATATCCCAGTAATCTATTCCATGATCCCACCATTCTGTTGATAAAAAAGAATTTTCTGATGGCAAATCTACTTCTATCTGTCTATCTATCTATCTATCTATCTATCTATCTATCTATCTATATATATATATATATATATATATATATATATATGAATTAGAAAATAGATAGATAGATTGATGGATAAGGATGGCTTAGTCCAAATGGCATAACTGTCACTGTGGAAAGATACAGATTGAGCAGAGGTGACTGCCTCACTAATATAGCCTTGTGCCAGACTTAGCTAAGTATATTAAATATGTACAGTAGTAGCATAAAATAAAATACTGTCAGCTTCGAGAGAGAGACTGAGACAGAGAGAGGGGGAAGAAAAAAAGAAAAAAGAAAAAAAAGGAAAAATTGATGTTCTGGTGAAGGTAAGGCTATATTTTGTCAACTCTTTTTTCTTTTTAATCCTTTTTTAGAGGGGTTTTCTGGAAGTGGTTTTGAAGACTCCACAAAAGTTAATGATGATCTCAAAAGTCACTTTAACCCAATAAAATGACACTTGATGAATCCAATGCTTCACCTACAGCATAAAATGTGTCAGCGATATGGATATGTGAATTTGAATGAATAGGGTTAATGGAAAAGAAAAAAGATGTCTTATTAAAAGTATGGCTCTCCGAGACACACACACACTCACACACACATAAACACCTGTGCACGTATACTTTTATACACATATATATATATATATACATAGTTATATTGATATATATATATATATATATATATATATATATATACATATATATATATATATATATATATATATATATACATATTATTGTGTATATGTACATATGAATACATATATATATATATATTATTATGTATATGCACATATATATATATATATATATATATATCATTGTGTATATGTACATATATATATATATATATATATATATATATATATATATATATATTATTGTGTATATGTACATATATATATATATATATATATATATATATATATATATATTATTGTGTATATGTACATATATATATATATACATATATACATATATATATATACATATATATATATATATATATATATATATATATATATATATATATATATATATTATTGTGTATATGTACATATAGATACATATATATATATATATATATATTATGTATATGTACATATATATATATATATATATCATTGTGTATATGTACATATATATATATATATATATATATATATTATTGTGTATATGTACATATATATATATATATATATATATATATATATATATATATACATATATTTGTATATATACACAATATACACAATATATATATATATTGTGTATATGTATATATAATAAGCATGAAAGTTTCTTTATTTGCCTTGAAACAATCTTGACATTTCTCAACGGATATTTACCAATTAAGGCATGGAAGAACAAATATTCCATAGAATAATGCATGAACCAAAAAAAGGGTCTGGACACCTTCCAGGGAAATATCTGATTCATTTCTGTATTTAGATGTTTTTAGATGTTTCTCATCTACATTTAATGGTTTAGGGTTGCTATGTTATCATTTCTCAATGAATCTTTACTATTTTCAGCACAGAGATCCAGATGCATCCGAGGATTATTCATGAACAAAAACGGCTCAGGCCCAGGCTCACTCCAAAGTCATATCCATTGTAATTTCCTTATTTCAAATAAAAAAAGATTACCCTGGAAGCTATAAAAATCAAAGGAGGTAATTCTATACCTGTATTTAGATTTTTAAAATGTTTCTTATCTAGATTTTGTTATTTCTTACTTGCAGCTAAATGTCAGAAATTATATTTCAGATTGTTGTAATTTGATTTTTTATCTATATCTTTTGACTCAATTTTACCGATAATTGACTATGAATTCTCCATTATTCCTGAAAATAAATTGACATTTTATCTTAGAGATTTTTCAATTTTGGTTGACATCACTCTGACTTGGTGAGACATCAACATTTTTTTTTTATTGCTATCTGTATTTTATAGTGATCTTTTGGAAGTGGTAAGGGTAACTCTGATATAGTTTAAATCATTCCCAAAACTTGAGCATGGAATTATAGAGAGCGGAATAAAAATGTTTTTCGCAGGATAATTTTGCATAACAATTTTTCACCGGAATGTTTTGCAGACACGCAATGGTTATTAACAAAATTACTGTTTTTCATTGAAAACCTTCAAAAAACTTTTGAACAGGTGGGATTTTTTTGTTTTATCTTTTCAATGGAAACAGTTACAATATTTTTTTTGCATCAATGCTTTCAGCTGCACACATGATATTTTATTAGGAAATTACAGTTTATCAATAGTTTTTTGTAGAATTTTTCATGATAATATTTTTTATGATTTTATTTTCCTAATGAGACATAATTATCTGCTTTAACATTGGTATCTAAATAATATTAAGTTGTAAAAATATGAATTATTTCTTTTTTTTTTAGTTCTTCAGTGGAAAGATTTAAAAACACATGAGATTTCTTTTATTACTGTCTCCCACTCAAAATGTTTGCATGCACCTGATATTGAATTAGGAAATTGCTGGTTATGGACATTGTCTTTGTAGTAGAATTTTTACCGATAATATTTTTTACAAATTTTTGAATGAGGTATGATTATCCTTGGTAATGATGATATCTTAATGATATTGAGAGGTAACAGATACCTTTCAGTATTGCTTTCCCTTTTCCCCTGGGCAACGATGGGTACCCCTGCTACTATATGAATATATCCTTATAAAAATAAATTTAGTTGTCTTCAAGTATGTTTGTGTACAACCCTGACAGTGGTAAAAAAGGAGGCAAGGTAAGAAAAATAAACTTGACATCAGCAGCAAATATTTATACTTGAGAATTCACTAGTAAGAACCAGCCTATTCATTTTTATCAAATGAAGTATTGTAAAGCCGCACTTCTCAAACTGGGGGTTGGGACACCTCTAGGTGTCATGTAAAGATTAATTTACTCCTACTGGTGCTTTCTGTGAAATGACTCAATGCTATTCAATAATTTTATGAATACAAATTTTGTTTTGGTTAGATATTAGTGATTAAAAAAAAATTAGTATTTTTCCATAATAAACAGTAAACACCACAAATAATATTTTGCAATCTTGTTTACTATGTTCAGTTTCGGTAAGATTACAAAGGACTAATTGCATTAGTGCCTGTTGCTTTTATAACAGTGTCAAAAGTAAAGTAAAAGTAAAAAACATAATTTTTTGTACTTACAATTAATAACACCTCTGTTACCTTTTGATGAGTGTTATTTGTTGATAAAATAAAATTGTGGTTTGGGTCAGGGTGCTATTTATGATGTAACTATAATGCTGAACTGGAAATTTACTTATTACCTATTGCGTAACCATCATTATTTATCTGAACATAATTAAAAATGATTAACATCAGAAGTAACCTAAATACTTCAAAGTCATACTTTTGTATGAATGACATGATGTAAGTGTCTAGGTCAGGTAACAGCGTGAATAAATCCCCCCACCCGAACTAAAAATTTGTCATTTTTCCAAAACTGACGCTTTCCAAAATGAAACGGAGGTCTTATTGATTGAAAGCACCAAAAATCTCTTCAGAACCCCCCCCCCCCTGAAAAAAAACAAACTTACACAGTTTGTATACATTGTTAAATGTTTTTTTTATCATTTTTCTAAAACTACAACATTCAGAAAACATCACAGATCGAAAGTAATGAATAAGCTCTCAGTGTGAATAATCAATTAGTTGTGTTGGGTACGAAGGTATATGTTAAAAAATATACTTTCCACAAAGTCGTCAAATTTGAAGTTATCTTTTCCCTGGGCAATGACAGAGACACTTATGTATTCATCATGACTGTATTTCATAGCAAATAAGACCAAATTTTCACAAATTGGCGAAGCTAAAAAAATACCCCCTAGGTCTTATATTTGAAGTTAAACTGTTTTTCTATTTTCTCTTATAAATCCATTTTCTTCTAATATTCTATAGCTACATATTTCAATAACATTAAAGGCTTACACTTGTATACTCTAAAAATTCTTGCCTTAATTTTCCCTGCTGAAGTGTGTGAATATTCATGGGGGGGTCTCATATGACATTGAGTACAATAATTACATGAATCATGATGATGATGATGATGATGATGATGATGATGATGATGATGATGATGATGATGATGATGATGATCATGATGATGATGTCTCTTTCCATCTGTTGTTGGTCTTCCCTAGGATTTGCCCGACCTCTCTATCTTGTGTGTCGCTGAGCTAATACTGCTTACCCTGTCCAGGTCATCTTGCCGTCTTGAATTCTGCCAGCCTTGGTTCCACCTTTGATCTTTTGGGGATCCACATCGTGATGTCTCTCGGTTGTCTGCAATTCTTGCAATACGACTAGCCTAATATATCGCTTTGTCATATGATCTCTTTATGCAATGTTGAGCATGATTGTTGGACATAGACCTTCCCCAAGATTCGCCAGACCTCTCTATCGTGGGCCTTGCGTAGCCAATACTTTCGGGACGTGTCCACTTCACTTTACCATCTCATATTCTGCTGGCCTTGTTCCGCATATGAATTCTGGAGATTTCTGTTGAGAATTGTGATGTCCATCAGTTGTCTGCCATTCTTGCTGCACGACCAGCCCATTGCTGTTTGAGTTTCCTGATAGATTGAATGATGTCTCAGACCCCTGCTTTTTTCCGTAATATACAGTGCTATCTTGTGGACCTTCCATGTGAGATTGAGTATGATTCTCTCTCATGGTTCATTTCAACGAAAGAATCCATTGTTTTATTCGTATGTAGAACAGAATGAAGTCAAAGCAACTGAAATTCCAAAAGAAGACCAAATAATAAAGTAGAAGAAGAGAAAAAAAAAAAAAAAGATAAGCCTGGCTACTCCAATTGCTATTTTGACTGAAAATGATTACTCCAAATTTTGTATTGTTTGTATTGTTAATAAATAGAAAAAATTATTTCATTGTCAATATAGCTTAATCAGTAAGCCCATCTACCGGCAATTCATTGGTCATCAGTTCAAATCATTGTAGGGGATTGTGGATTTTACACATCAGTTTAAACCCCTTATTTAGGAGAGGAGTCTTCTTGTTGTTCTCATAACAATAGGAAAAGATAGTCAACTCAAGACTTGCTACTTGAGTTTGACAATAAATTAATTAGAACAAGGATAACGAGTAAATATTTGTATTGTATTTGGGTAAAAGACTTATTTATAGAGTAAATTCATTGAAGCAATCAACCAGTTGATTACATTTGTAGGTGTTGAATTCATGTTGGATAAGTCAGTGTAAAAGATTGTAAAGGATGAAAAGATAAGGTTTGAGAAGAAGAATTACTAGATCAATGTATATCAACAATCATGCTAATAATCATCGGTTGAAATTTCTTTGCATAGTCTGCAAACTGTGGATACACAGAACTGCAATCCTTTATATCTTTATATACTGTTGACATACATCTATAATAGAGTTCCCAGTATGGTTTCAGAGATGAAAAATCATCATCACTTACCAAGGATACCCCAGGAGTGTTTAGTGATGAATTGTTTTACCAAAAATCCCTACACGAGACATGAAGAATGGGTAGGTTTAATCATTGTGAATACAGAAGCTCACTCAATGACTTTTCACTGCCAACTGAGTAACCCTACAGGAGAGTGTCTATTTACACATGTAAGGTTTTCTCTGCTTGGTTGCTAAGTTCCATCCAAGCCACACCACCAATTCTAGGGATGTTAAAAATAGCTGGATACTTTCGGGACAGACCTCATATTCAATCCCAGAGAGTGGATAAGTGAGCACTTGGGCAAATCACTCCCTAATAACTGTGTTACACGCGCAAGATGTTGAAGCAAAGAGCTGTTACCTTCATAATCAACCTTGATAGTGGCCAATGATATTTATATATATATATATATATATGTGTGTGTGTGAGTGTGTGTGTGTGTGTGTGCGTGACTAAAAAATGTCAATTTGAAAACTAAGATTTTGCTCAGAGCACACTTCACATATGATTCTTTATTCACTATGTTGGTTACTGATATATATATCCATTATTAATCATATGCGTGTGGATCAATAAATCTTTGATAATGATAATGCTTCATTCAAGAAATTCAAACAACTTCAAAAATTATTTGGTCATTCTTTAAATCTGGTCTGTAACTTTACTAGGGAACCACCTGAATTCAGTGGTTCTGCCAACCCACTTCAAGGTTCCCCCAAGAAATATCCAGAAGCAAAAACCATAGATACATGAGTGAATAAAAAGATCTATAGCCTAACATGTTATAGCCTAACATCAGCTGAATTTGGATCTAAGCTTTCACTGTATAATGTTCAATCTATGTGATTAATATTGATCACCAAATTAAGTGTCTCGACAAGGAAGGCGACTTTGTTAAAAAATAGATATTTGCTATGTAAAATAAATGTTTTTTCCATCATAAACTCAAAGGACACTAGGGAGTCTGGTACAAGTAATTCAAGAAATAAAAATAATAATTTTATTGCAGAATTTCACACAATACACGGGGGATCAGTTTTGAAAGATATTTACATTCTGGACCAGCCTCTCATTTATTTTCCTAGTATTATTTAATTGCATTGTATAACCGATAACATGATTATATTGGTTCCCCAATATAACATAGCTCGTTATAGTGTGATTCCTCAATATAAGGGAGGTGGTTGTGGACCCAAACATTCACACATTCACATTCACACACACACACACACACACACACACACACACACACACACACACACACACACACACACTTTCAAGGTGTATAGGGATCTTAGGCAAAGTTGAATCTTTGGGCTATCAAAAATTAGATGCAAGGTGGTACCTGAAGGTTCAAGGAATTCAAACAGATTGAATTATCTATTCATCTGTAGAGTTATCCAACATTGCCCAAATCTGGTTGGACAATTCTTAAAATCATTCCACAAGGTAATAAAGAACCTCATTTTTATTAGAAACCATCAACCAAAACTGTCAACATGAGTTTCTTCAGTTTTCAAGTTGGTCTGGCTGTCTGGCCAAGTGGTTATGTATATATATATGTATGCATCACACACACATTGATGAAGCTAGAGAGCTAAAAAAAAACATTTTTGAATTTGATGTATTTATTGACTATCAAGCAGTTGATGGATTTTTTTGATTCAATTTTTGCTTACATTGCATTGTATAATTTCTTCACTATAGGCATGTCCTTGGACATTTGACCAATTGTGACATGTGTCAATACATCCAGATTTAAGAATTCTACCAAAATTCAACTAATTGTTGGATTTTGATGAAATTTTCCTCTTACTTGCTGAGTCAATATTCGTAATTTATTGGCCAAAAGGGCAAATTTTAATTGGTAAGATATGATATAATCACTCGTATAGGACATGGTACAAAACTAAAAAATTCAAAAGTGGGCTATTACGAAAAAGATGTTGCTGATCACTAGTCTAGAAAACATGTTTTTGTTTTTCGAAAAATTCCCCCTCTTGGGAGGTTTTTATTGAATGGTTCAATACACAATGTAAGTATACAGTAAATTGATCCCTTAATTTATGTCCAGCAGTATTCACGGTTGTTTTTTGAAAATTGAACCTTTTTTTTTTACTGATCACTGCCCAACAAAATGCTGAGAAGTAACTTATTCATTGATCACCCATTTTTCCAATTTTTTAATTGATCACCCCTAACATGATATGCTACTAAAAAATGTTGGTCCCATGAAAGACTGTCCAGACTTGTCATGTTTTTTTCTTTCTCTAAGAAAGCCATTTCATGCTTCAAGTTCCCTGGAATTTTGCGTAGCATCTTGAGTATATATATGTCAATATATATATATGTGTGTGTGTGTGTGTGTGTGTGTGTGTCTGTGTGTGTATGTGTGTGTGTGTATGTACATGTTTGATACTGTATAAGCTAACTGAAAAACATAAATAAATTACTAGTCAATTTTGATGAACCAACAAAAGAGGAAGAATAACATACGCATAGGTAATCAATATTTGCTCAAGAAAAAATATTAGTGAAGTCCGCGAACATTTTGACGTCTTATTGAAGATGTCAGTGTCATTGATTACCTTCAAGTGTGTTGTCTAGAATTTTCTTTTTCTTTGCTTTTGAAGAAATGTCCAAATGACATTCATCAATACATCACAGAGATTCACAAAGTAGGACCCCTCTGGAGATTATTGGGAGCCGCAGAAACATTTGCAAATCTTTTTTTCAAAGAAGAAGTATTTTTTTCTATCAATTTTTTGGTAGTTATTTGTTTCTAGGTTTATAACTGTTTGATTATGGTTCAAAAAAACTAATTATATGTAGTTCTATACCTATTACTTCTACAACAGCAAGTGAGAGGTCACAAAAAAATCTATCTCATGAAAAAGAATTGCTAATGCAAAAAGTTTGAGAGGCCATGTATCATATCGTCAGAAACTAATAATGAATCAAACTTATTGTTGTTGCAATTATTATCATTATCATTATCAATTTTTTCACTTTCATTTTAATAAATGATTCAAGTTCGAATCTTATCAGAAGCTAATTCTTCATTTCAAATCCTTGTTGTTTACTTAACTAACAAAAAAGTATGAAAAATTTATATATTGTTTAACACAAATCACATGCTTTCATTTGTGTGAAATCATGCTTTCACACAAATAAAGAAATTTTAATAGGTTTCTAGTGCTCACTTAATGATGATTTCCATGACTGATGCTTTGTCTTGAACTGAATATGATTGTTAAGAAGGAATTCATTCATGTATATAAACAATTGATGATCCCAACTGGTTAAATTCGCATGCAGTACCATAATATCCAATTTTGTGTAAAACATAAAAGCCTCCAAAAAATTGATAAATTACGTTAATTGACATTGGCAAATAATTGACTGAAGTGACAAATTTTTGTAAAAAGGTATTTTTATACTTTAAGTTTTTAAAGCTTATTAGACTATATATATATATATATATATATATATGGTAAAGATAGGTTAGCAATATAGCATAAAATAAAGCAATGTCTGATGTGTGATGGATTTATTTCATAGAGTGCTCGATACATTCAGCCAAGAAAGTCTAGTTGTTTATAGTAGAGCTGGAAATATAAAATAGGATGCGGATTCGCTACACAAACCTTTTTGTTCATGTAATGTTTGTAGTGTTTGTGTAGTGAATCCACATCCTATTTTATATGAATATATATATATATATATGTGTGTGTGTGTGTGTGTGTGTGTGTGTGTATATATATATATATATATATATATATATATATATATATATATATATATATATATATATATATATATATATGTGTATATATAAAGGGGTGGTATACAGATATTTACTGTCGTTGTTTCTGGCATTGCAAATGAAGATCCAAGATGTTTGACTTGGGCATTTGCCGCCATGATTTGAGAAGTATAGTGAGGTCACATACAAACCAAATTTCAAATCTTATGTCAGTGTCCTCTTCTCAACACTGGTTCTACAGTTTCTCTCAAAGCAGAAGATATCCTTTAATGAATTTTCGTACATCTTTTATGGTACTCCTCTGTACTGCTGATCCATGGACAATTCACTGAACAATAGTATCTTAGGTAGCCATTAGTCTTCCATCCTTGACATGTGACCTGCCCTGTGTAGGTGTATCTTGTCGAGCACGATCTCCTAGTTTGTAACTTCTGCTATCTTGAGGATTCCAGATTTAGTAATGAAGTCACTCCAGTAGACACAAGAATGGTAAGGAGGCTGTACTGATTGAAACATTCAAGTGGGCGTAAGTGACAGCTGTGTGGATGTTTATATACATAGACTTATTACGCACACATATGCGTAAATATGTATAAATATGTAAAAGTAAAGTTGTAATCTCATTATTTAGAAGAGAACCAAGTCAGAGAGTCTATAATAATTAAACCAGAGGAGCAAGTTGATGGGTCTGTCTATTTAACAATCAATTTAAGTACATTGGTCAAGCTATGAGAATCACTGCGGATCAAGGCCACACTGCCTGGATCAGGCTCGATCAATGATCCAGCCTGGTAGAGACATGATTAAGAACAAACAATATCTGCCAGCCACTTCATCTGTTATGAGCAGTCTGACATGAGATAATTTGAAGAAGAAAAAAAAACGAAGAGCAGAAAAGAAAAACAAGAAAATGAGAGAAAGCCAAAGGGAATCTAGGGTTTTTATTTGTTATGGCAAAAAAGAAAATTGATACTTACTCCATTTTTTTTTGCATGTATGCATTTTTATTGGCCACTATCGAGGTTGACTATGGAGATAACTTCTCTTTGCTGCAACACCTCCCGCATGTAACTCAGTTATTAGGGAGTGATTTGCCCAAGTGCTCACACATTCATTCTCTGTAATTGAACACAAGGTTTGCCCCGAAAGTATCCAGCTATTTTTAATACCCCGAGAACTGGATGTGTGGCCTGGATGGAACTCAGCAACCAAGAAGAGGAAAGCTTACATGTGTAAATAGACACTCTCCTGTGGGGTTACTCAGTTGGCTGCGAGAGGTCATTGAGTGAGGTTCTGTATGGTGTGACTGTCATATTCATAATGATCAAATCTACCCATTCTTCATATCTCATGCAGGGATTTTTGGTAAAACATTGCATGACCAAGGTCTATTCACCCCCACCTCTTCTGTCAAGATTTGGCTCTATACAACTTATGGTTTTTACAAAAGAGATTCCAGACCATGGATGGGAATAAGGAGAGCAAAACAAGGCAAGATTAAAGATGTGTAAATGGATAAATCAATCTTAAAAATTTAAAAATTCTAATGACTTTTTTTTTCACTTCTAATAAATATAGATTTTTATTACATTTCTATATAGAATGTCGACTTTTCAAGACTTCAGCCAACTGTTAACCAAAACTGTCACTAAAACACTCAAAATAGGTTTCTTCAGTTTTTAAGCCGGTCTAGTTGACTATCTGGCTGGCTGGGTGGTAATGTATCACATGTACAGGTAACACCACTGGAGCTATTGGGCTGAAAATTCAAACATTCACTCCTTATTATATTGCCTCCTGCAATGATCTTTCTGTCGGCAAATTTCTCCCCTCGGGCAGTCTGCACACCCTCTTTGTGGGCAAATTAGAAGCCCGCATGCCTGTTTTTATTGAAAAATTCAAAGCTGCACCATTCAATAGAAACCACTAAGTACATGTCTGAACATATCATATCCAAGAAAATATTTCTGGTCTTTGTGTGAAACTAACCATCTGCGTTTGAATCAGACAAATTCATTCCTCAACAAGAATAGAACTGTGCCTAATTGAAGAAAAGTGATTGATATATATATATATATATATATATATATATATATATATATATCAATCTATCTATCTATCTATCTTTTTCTATATACATATATATATATATATATATATATATATATACAAGATGCAGCTATTACGTAATGTGACTAGGTTTATGTAAGTTGAATCACAGTGCACATGTGTGAATCATAAATCATACATTGATCAATGGGCAAACATAAAAAAACTATTGAAGTTTCAATCTTCTCATGTCTTCAGTTAGCTGTTATACATGGTTTGAATTAGATATGTTTTTCATGACATGCATTATTCCCTTTAAACTCAAGTTAGCATACTAAAAGATTTGGTAGCTGCTTTGTTTGATTTCATCCTCAATT